>CM039511.1:6240267-6373101 GCA_022432975.1 Begonia masoniana
AAAAAAAAAAAAAAAAAGGCCGGCATTTCGGTCATCTTGAACGGGACTCGACCACTTTTGCTCTGATACCATCTTGTAACGCCCCCGAACCCGCCCCAGCTCGGTGCGCTACTTTGCTAAGCTATCCCGCATTTAAAACGACGTTTAAAATAATTTAGAAATAGGAAAACTTTGGAAAAATCGACTTAAAACGGATAATTAAAAACGTAAACCAGACGTTATTTAGTTTAAAATTAAAACGGACGGCATAACGCCTAAAAATTCGATAAACCAAAACCTGCAATTAAAACCAGAAATCAAACTAGTTTAAAATCCCAAATAAGTACAACCAATATCCACAACCCAGCCGACTCCCAAACCTCCAAAATAATTACGAAAATATCTACAAATACAACGTATCAAAACCCTCCGCTTTTCTAACTTTTCTCAAAACATATAACACAAAATAATATCTATATCTCCCAATCACCAACCAAATACATCGAAAATACCAAAATAACCATCACTCACAACTTCCCGAAGACCATGGTCGAGACGCCCCGACAACTGCCTGCACCGGCATGCCCCGTACATCACCAACCGCGTCCCAATCCTAGCTTTCCTCATAGCTCTAACCTGTAACGACGTCGTCACCTACACCACAGAACACACACACACACGTAAGCTTACGCTTAGCAAGTAGGGAATAACAAATATAAACATACACAATACACAACCCACACAACCCTAACACATGTTTTTTCTACTCGCTCGGTTGTGCTCAATCCATTCTCATTTCCTGAATCGTAGATGTATGTCTCTCGTAGAATTCCATTCTACTCGAGACACCCAGCATACATCTCTTACGAGACACTCAGCGTACATCTCTTACGAGACACTCAGCGTACATCTCTTACGAGACACCCAACGTACATCTCTCACTAGACACCCAATGTACATCTCTGACGAGACACTCAGCGTACATCTCTTACGAGACACCCAGCGTACATCTCTTACGAGACACCAATGCATTTCATACTCACAATTCAAACTCACAATTCAAACCATGCATGTCTCACAAATACTTAACCAAAACAAAACAAAGCAAAGCAACCAAACAAACAACAATTCCCTACCGTTCCGTGGTGTAGGCCCGAAGGCAAAACATAAACATCATCTACTTACCTGAATACTCTGTACGTGCTTACTCTTTTCGGTTACTCCAAATGCTCAACTCAACCTAACACATATAGGAAAATCACTTAGTAACAACTTAGGAACTCCAATGAATGTCTACACTAAATTTAACAACAAAATAAACCATCTTTTGAAACCTAACACCCTAAAACCCAATTTTCCCACATTTTCATAATATCTAAAGAAAACCAATGCCAAAGTCTATCATAATCATTTACACAACTATCTATTCCAATCACGACCAATCTATATCCAACTAATCCAATTTAAGTAATCTATCCAAATATTTCCAAGACATGACATCATACATAACTCAAGTTAAGGATCCAAATCCAAGTGATTTTCCTTTACTAATCAAAATTCAGATTATATCACAATACATTATACTAACTTTGAAAAATAATAATTTAATCTATACTTATCCAAATACGTTGATTCCAACGCCTATGGACTCCTTAAAGAGTCTACTTTAACATTCTAAGGTCAATTTATCAATCAAGTCCCTCCACGAAATCAGTATTACCAAAAACCGAAACTGCTTCAAAAAGTTTCCAGTTTCTATACAATAGATTTAAAAATTCATAACAAATCGTATATATATCCAAATTCGATGATTCAAGATGTTATTTAAACCTTGAGAAGTCTAGTTTTTAATGACTAAACAAACCAATATCATTAGCGTATCCGAAATTGTGCAAAACCAAACCTGCCCTGTTATTTCTGAAATTCCAGATTTCATTAAACCTTAACTACTTCAAAAATTCACCATAAATCGTATACATATCCGAATTCGTCGATTCAAAATTCTGTGTAAACCTTAGGATGTCTATTTTCAAATGTTGAAATTCATTTATCACTTTAATATAAATAACTTGGTCAAAATAAATAAAACCCCAGACCTGCCCTGTTTTATCAATTTCCTCAAATTTTCAGTTTTACATCAAACATCAACCAAGTTCAATAATTCGTAACAAATTGAATATAAGCCCAAATTCGATGATTCAACATGTTATGAAATCCTTAAAATGTCTACTTTCACATGATATAAACCATTTATCAATTAAAGCCCAATTGTTTGGCCGAAGATGCCCAAACCTGAAACCTGCCCTGTTTTGCTAATTCTCAAACCTAATTACCAATATTTGCTAAGATATGCATATTTCTCTATTTTCCTTCCTTCATATTCACCAGCAAGTATCCAATTTAATTTAAACACCAAAGAACAAAAAAATAAAAATAAAAAACCCTAACACTTTTCATGCTCCCCACGTTAGGGTTCAACATATCTCCATAAAACCCAAGAATTCCCTTAATTGTTTAATACACATCAAGTATCCAATTTAATTTAAACACCAAAGAACCAAAAAAAAAAACAAAAAACCCTAACACTTTTCATTCTCCCCACGTTAGGGTTCAACATATCTCCATAAAACCCAAGAATTCCCTTAATTGTTCAATACACATCAACCCTTTCACAAATAAAACCTAAAACAATAACTTACCTTGGAGTTTTGTTAAATGAGGGAGAGGAAACTCTTGTAGGAGAGAAAAATGCTGAAAAGGGAGGAGGAAGAAACCAAAAACGTGGAGAAGAAGCTAGATGAGATTTCCCTTTTTGTTTTTCCAAGGTTTGCTTTTTACCTACCACTTTAGATTCTAACCAATTAGTTAAATCAAAACCAAGTAGTTTCTTGTTTTCATTCAATTCCACGCCAAGCATTCAAGGTTAGATCTCCATTTTACTTTTCATTTAATGACTTTACTATTTTTATTTTTCTACTTTAGAATTTATCCACCAAAATCAAGTTTTCACTTTTGATTTCCCTCCACCAAAGTTTCTTAAATTATAAAAGACCACCCATTTTCTTTTGTTTCAAGCCTTCCAACGTGGCTGCCTCCTTTTTCCACATTTCCATCAAAACTTCTTCTTTCCTATTGGTTCATGCATTTTGACTTTTTCAACATTTTGAGTTTTCAAACCATGAAATTTTCAAACCTACTCTTTTTTTTGACTTGTCAACTTCTTTTATTCTCTTTGTATTATACTTCTAATCCCTTCTCACTTAACATTAACTCTCACACTTAGCATAACCTAGGGCTACGCACGTTATTGAAATTTTTCGGGTGTTACAATCCACCCTCCTTACAAAAATTTTGTCCTCAAAATTTGTGGCCTCGTTATTCCCTAACTTATTGACTCCATCGCTAACCTCTTAACTCCTGGGTTGTCGCGCTAACTCTCAATTACCCCATACTCTAAATCATCAATCGATTGGTAATGACAATCCCTGTAACTCCAAAGTTTCAACTCTAACTTTTCTTTAAGCCAAATTCACTTAGTCACTTACCTTTCTAATTCAAGGTTCATCAAACATTTACCTTACAACCTCAAACCTTCAAAGTTTTACATTACCCACTTATGCATTCCACAGTTTAATTACTCACACGTTCCTTACTTTTAACCTAAGCAACTATCATTTAGACTCTCAAACTCCTCTAACTAGGTCTCAACTCTAGCTTTCCTTAGACTAAATGTATCTAATTCCTCACTTTAATTTCTGTCTCTATCAAGCCTATACTTAACCCATTCCAAACTCTACATGTATCCTCAATTACGTAACACTCTACATGTATCCTCAATTACGTAACACTAAAACTAAATTCTTAATTTCTAATTTATCACTCTCAACCCTTACACCTATTTTCCTCAAACAATCAAGACATTTTAGTGGTCGTTCTAACACCATCATCGTATGCCAAGTTTTCAATATTTAAATCTATCAACTAATCACGTACTATATGTTCTCCAATTTATGTCCATTACACTCAATTTGTCCAACTTCTATTTCATTCATCACCAAACACTCTCGAACTCATAAGTCTAAATTAACTCTTTCCCAACTTTACACTCAACACCCTAAATGGTGTGTACGCACTTCACGTCGACCCCCAAAATTTCAAATTGAAACTTCCATAATCCCCCTTCTAAGTTCCCTCGTATAATCTCCTTGTTCTATTCAATATATCCAATATATACTCTAATTTCCTAACTTACTTCTTTTCAAAATCTATAATATCATCTAATCATCCTTCTAGCTTAAGTCTCTCCACCTCTATGATCTAATCCTTAAATCTCTTACCTCTTACTTTTTTTCTTTTTCTCCTTAATCACGGCATCTAAGTTTCTAAATTATTTCAACCCTTAGGTTTTTGGTTCTTCCTAGATCAACTAACACCAAAAGCTCGGTATGCCTACTCCTTGTTGACAAACTTTAATTCTCCTATAACTTGCCGATCAAAATCTTCTAAAACAGTACCCTACCAATCAACATCAAGCTAACTTTAATTACTAACTTAACTTTACTATGAAAACTGCCACCACCAAAAATGTACAACACACCCCAGTCTATCAATAAAAAAAAAACAACCATTGAATTACAAGTACCATACCTGAGGTCACGGCTGGTCAATCCTTACCATCGGACTCGATCATAGCAAAATTCTAGGTGGCGATTTAGCTGGTCTTTTCTTTGATGCAAGACAATCTTTGGCTACGTGACCAGGCTTGTTACATTTGAAGCACCGAATAACCTTTGGCTTTGTATAATCTTGGGAAATATGGCCAGTTCCGAAACAATTGTAACATCTTCCTGCATACTGTCCACATTCCCCATGATGAATCTTCAAACATTTTGTACATTGTGGATATCCCATCTGTTGTTGTCGTTGCGGTTTCTTCTCTTCTCTCTGAACATTCAAAATTTCTCCCGGCCTTTTTGTCCCCTGAAGTTGTGAAGAAGATCCATCACCGCCCATCTGAGTTGTAATTCCCGTGAAGATTTGACCCAGAACTTCTGCCGGTTTAATCAACTTACCAGCAGCTTCCTCCACCTCTAAGGCTTTGGCCACCACTCGATTAAATGGTATTCCTTCAACTCCAAATGTCTTTACCAGCATCTCAATCTCCGGCTTCAAGCCCTGCACAAATTGAAATATTTTATCTTCTTCCTGACTAACAAGGTGGCTGGCAAATCGAGACAACAATTCAAACTGCTGAATATAGTCTCCCACTGATCTTGTTTGCTTTAATGCCATAAATTCCAATCTCTTTGCAGCTTGGACTATCCGGTTATAGTATTTGTCAAAGAATAAATCCTTAAATTCTTTCTAGGTTAGACCTTGAGTACCAGTAGTAACCTTCACAGTCTCCCACCAGCTTTAGGCATCATTTGCTAAGTAGAACGTTGCACACTTCACCTTATTCTCTTCCTCTACTTCAGCGATAGTAAACATATTCTCTATAGTACATATCCATCTCTCCGCAGCTGTCGGATCTGTTAAACTACCCTCAAACATTGGTGGTTTCAATTTTCGAAACTTATCCCCCTTAGAACTAACTCCAACATTCCCCGGTCCTCCCTGACTTAACAATGATCCAAACAAATCGGCCTGTCTACCAACTAATTCCGCTTGCCTAGTGACCAAATCTGTAAGCTGCTTGACCGACTCCTCAAGCGGGTTTCTAGGTTTCTTTGGTTGTCTTTCGTTTCTCGACATTTGGGATCTATTTCTGTACAGGGTTAAAACAAGCTAATCTGAGATAGGCAAACTAACTAAAGGAAAGAAATACTTACAGTCGGTGAAGCACGTTGCATGGCGGCCGGCATTGTCGGGTAATCCTTTGAACGACTCGACGACTTTTGCTCTGATACCATCTTGTAACCCCCCCGAACCCGCCCCGGCTAGGTGCGCTACTTTGCTAAGCTATCCCGCATTTAAAACGACGTTTAAAATAATTTAGAAATAGGAAAATTTTGGAAAAATCGACTTAAAACGGATAATTAAAAACGTAAACCCGACGTTATTTAGTTTAAAATTAAAACGGACGGCATAACGCCTAAAAATTCAATAAACCAAAACCTGCAATTAAAACCAGAAATCAAACTAGTTTAAAATCCCAAATAAGTACAACCAATATCCACAACCCAGCCGACTCCCAAACCTCCAAAATAATTACGAAAATATCTACAAATACAACGTATCAAAACCCTCCAGCTTTTCTAACTTTTCTCAAAACATATAACACAAAATAATATCTATATCTCCCAATCACCAACCAAATACATCGAAAATACCAAAATAACCATCACTCACAACTTCCCGAAGACCATGGTCGAGACGCCCCGACAACTGCCTGCACCGGCATGCCCCGTACATCACCAACCACGTCCCAATGCTAGCTTTCCTCATAGCTCTAACCTGTAACGACGTCGTCACCTACACCACAGAACACACAAACACACGTAAACTTACACTTAGCAAGTAGGGAATAACAAATATAAACATACACAATACACAACTCACACAACCCTAACACATGCTGTTTTTACTCACTCGGTTGTGCTCAATCCTGACACGGGGTCCCTTAGAAAAGGGGCCCGTGTACAACCCACAAATATGTTAGGTTTGTGCTCGATTGTGTGCTAGTGTTAAATACACGATTAATGAAAGAAATTACGAAACTAAATACAAATAAACAACAAGGAAGCTACTAATAATAACGTGGCCGATTTATCAAGGGGTGGAGTTAATGAGAAATGCAAAGAAATAAAGAGAAAGAGATGAAGTTAGATGTTAGCACTAAAGAGGAAATATAAAGCAAAAGTAATAAGGAAATGACAAAAAATAAAGGTGAGAGTGGGTGCTATGGTGGAACCGAAATGTAAAGGGTGGTTTGTGTGCAAAGTGAAGACAATAAAAGTAAAGAAATACCCTTGGTGGATCAGAGGAGCGAGCTTACGGTTTAAGCTCCCGGATACACGTTTTTCGTGAAGAAAACGACCACCGTAGGCCGGGGATTTTCGTCCTCGTTTCAACTCCCAAAGGAGAAGATGAGGGAAAGAATAAGAGCTAACCTAGCAACCCAAGCTAGGTTAGCAATGGAGGCTAAATCCTCTTGGTTCAAGGAACCAAGGAAAACACCAAAGAAAACCTTGGATATTTAGGGGAAATATTAGTGTATTGATTGGAAAAAGTTGTTTACAATCACTAATACCATGCATTTATAGAAGTTCTAGGTGGATTAGGGTCATTGAATCAAGAAAATAATCAATGGCTAGGAAAAATTGGGAAGAAGGCCGAAGGAGGCCAATCTGTGCGTGCTGGGCGCGCCAATCAGCGCACAGCGCACCCCAGTCAGCATCCGCGCGCGCGCCCTGCCTATCCGCGCGTGCCACCTCAGCGCCAGCGCGCTGCGCCCACGTGCAGCCTGCCCGCGCGCATCGCCCTGCCCGCGCGCCTCCAGCGCTTGCCCGCGCGCTCTAGCTGTGCAATCTTCATCTTGCCCGAGCCAAAACTTGACCAATGGCCAAATTTTGTCCAAGTCACCCATCCATGCCCTCACCCACTCATATACCTTCAAAACCATACCTTTGGATGTGGGCTCTTCTTTGGGCCGGGTATTTCTTTGAGCTCTATTTGTGGAGGCCTCTTTTTCTTTGAATTGTTGAACTTTCAACAACCCATAATCCACCACCATACATCTAGTCCTAACCACACAATCTAATGCATGAGATGCAATTATAAAATCCTTACAAAAAAGCTAATGTATGCCAATGAGTTTGAAAAATAAAAATTACAATTTCAAGGCCCGGGAAGACAAATTCCCATAGGGCTGTCAGCAAGCTCCGTGCGAATGCTCCAACGGACGACATGGTAAGACTTCTCCTCATCCTCCTTAGTCGGCTCCCAAGTGAAGTCCATGAATGAATCGAAACCTGCAAAAAGAGACAAGTCGTTAGAACATTGAACAGTTAAATTTTGTGCCGGGTTTGTGATCTAGTAACGGGCCTACGAGCCACGTCATCCCCTCCGGGTGGCTGAGGATTTGACCTCAAATCCGTTAGCTCAGCCTCCTCTTCATGTCCTAATTCTCCAATATAAGGGGACAAATCTTGCACGTTGAAGGTGGATGATACCCCATAATCGCCAGGTAACTCCAATTTGTAAGCATTGCTATTTATGCGCCTAAAACTTTAAAGGGGCCTTCAGCTCTAGGTAATAGCTTGGAGCGTCTTTTGGCGGGAAACCGTTCTTTCCTAAGGTGTATCCACACCAAATCTCCAACATTGAAAATTACCTCCTTTCGTCCTTTATTTGCATTCTTCGCATAATTGGCGTTGTTTTTCTCAATGGTTTGACGAACCTTTTCATACAACATTTTCATTTGCTCTGCTTTATTCGCTCCCGAAGGGTTTATTAGGTCCTGGGTTGGAATAGGAATAAGTGTCATGGGTGTGTTCAGGTTAAAACCATATACTACCTCAAAAGGCGTTTGCTGGGTGGTGGAATGAAGGCTTTGGTTGTAACCGAATTCAATTTGGGGTAGTACGATATCCCAATTGGAGAGATTTTTTCCGATGACACTTCGGAGAAGGGTACCCAAGGTCCTATTGACCACTTCCGTTTGGCCGTCCGTTTGGGGATGAAAGGATGTACTAAAACAAAGTGTGGTCCCCAACTTCTTCCATAAAGTCTTCCAAAATGTGCTAAAAAATTTGGTATCGCGGTCCGACACAATAGACTTAGGCACACCGTAGAGTCTAACTATCTCCTTGAAGAAGAGATCGGCTATAGCAGCAGAGTCGTCGGTTTTGTTGCAGGCAATAAAATGTGCCATTTTGGAGAACCTATCTACCACAACTAAAATAGAATCCTTGTTACGTCCTGTCCGTGGTAGCCCTAAAACAAAATCCATACTAACTTTCCACCCAAGGATGCGTAGGAACTGGTAAGGGAAAGTAAAGTCCTTGGGGTAGGACCTTGCTTTTGGCCTTTTTACACACAATGCACTTTTCAATATAATGGTGCACGTCCTTCATCATGTGAGGCCAATAGAATTTTTCTTTTAATAATTCTAGGGTCTTCTTTTCTCCAAAATGTCCAGACAATCCTCCTCCATGAGCTTCTTTAATGAGGCATTATCTTAGACTGCAGTGTGGAATACACAATTTCCCATTCCTTAAGAGGAATCCATCCACAAGACTATATCCTCCTTCAGCCTTATTTTGATAAAGTTGATAGGGCAATCCAAAGTCTTTATCGGATGCATACAAATTTTTGATCCATTCGAATCCGAAAAATCTAACACTTAGTTCCGTCAAGAGGATACGTCTTCGAGAGAGAGCATCGGCAACGGCATTATCGGATCCTTTCAAATATTTTAAAATGTAGGGAAATCTTTCCAAAAATTCTACCCATTTTGCGTGACGCTTGTTGAGTTTGTGTTGGCTCTTAATGTGCTTAAGGGATTGGTGGTCGGAGTGAATCACAAACTCTTTTGAAAGTAAGTAATGTTGCCAATGTTCGAGAGCTCTAATCACGGCATAAAACTCTTTGTCATAAGTTGAATAGTTCAAAGCAGCTCCTTTCAATTTTTCACTAAAATACGCAAGTGGCTTACCATCTTGCATCAAAACAGCTCCAATGCCAATACCGGAGGCATCACTCTTGATCTCAAAAACCTTATTGAAATCAGGAAGTGCCAAAACGGGTGATTGACAAAGTTTTTCTTTTATCATATCGAAGCTACCTTGACATGCCGGTGTCCAATTAAAGTCAACTCCTTTCTTAGTGAGGTCCGTAATAGGAGCGACCAAAGAACTGAAGTCTTTAATGAACCTTCTATAAAAAGAGGCTAGTCCGTGAAAACTACGGACTTCAGTGATGCTATTAGGAGTGGGCCACTCCTTGATGGCTTTGACCTTATCCTCGTCCACTTCTAAGCCATCCTTCGAAATTATAAAACCCAAAAAGTAAACTTTCTCTTGTCCAAAGGAGCACTTACTCAAATTCCCAAACAATTTAGTGCGACGGAGGGTTTGAAATAACATCCCGAGATGGTTGACATGTTGTGGTAGGTCGCGACTATACACCAAGATGTCATCGAAATATACGACAACAAATTTCCCAAGGAATTCCTTAAGAACATGATGCATTAACCGCATAAAGGTGCTCGGGGCATTTGTAAGACCGAATGGCATAACCATCCATTCAAACAATCCGTATTTTGTTTTGAAGGCGGTCTTCCATTCATCACCCTCTTTCATCCGTATTTGGTGATATCCGCTCTTCAAGTCTACTTTGGAAAATATTGATGCTCCACTCAATTCGTCCAACATATCTTCAAGACGAGGGATAGGATACCTATACTTGATGGTTATTTGGTTGATAGCCCTACTATCAACACACATTCGCATAGAGCCATCCTTTTTTGGTACCAACAAGGTAGGTACGGCGCATGGGCTCATCGACTCTCTTATGTACCCTTTCCCCAATAATTCTTGGACTTGTTCTTGTAGTTCCTTTGCTTCTTCAGGCCTCATCCTATAGGCTGGTCTATTTGGTAGCATAGCTTCAGGTTGGAGGTCAATTTGATGTTCAATTCCTCTAATTGGTGGTAATCCAGGTGGTAGTTCTTCGGGAAAAACATCTTGATAGGACTTAAGTAGGTTTTTGACTGCTAAAGGTATTTCTCCAAGCTCCATAATACGGTCTCTAAATAATACTAGAATGATAGTTTTTCCTTTTGTTACCGCAGCTCTAAGTCCTTTTTTTGTCAAGAGCAGAGTTTCCTTAATCTTTTCTTCCTTCCTAATCGACTCATCATGAGCAATTTGTTCGGGTGTCATAGGAAGTAATTTAATAGTCCTACCGCCGAATTTTAGACTATAATTGTTGAGGAATCCGTCGTGTTGTACCCTTCGATCATAAAGCCATGGTCTCCCAAGTAGAAGATGACTCGCATTCATTGGTACGACATCGCAAAGAACCGCGTCTTTATACTTGCCAACAGTGAAATTGATGGTTACTTGCTTTGTCACCTTGATATCATCCCTATCGTCCAACCATCTTAATTTATACGGTTTAGGGTGACTAGTTGTTTCCAACCCAAGCTTTTTCACCATATCTTGGGAAGCTACATTGACGCAACTTCCTCCATCAATAATCATCGAACAAACTTTGTCCTTGACTGCGCATCTGCTTTGAAAAATATTTTCCCGTTGGCAGTCCTCATTAACGTTCTTAGAAACAAGGGTCCTACGAATGACCATTAAAAGTGGTCCGTCTTGAGTGCGTGCTCACTCTCGTCATTTACCTCTTCTTCTTCTTCTTTGTCGAGGTATTGACCTTCGTCATTTTCACTCTCCCATTCTCTGGTAGATTCTTTGATAACCATCACTCGACGGTTAGAGCATTCATTGGCGTAATGTCCTTTGCTTAAGCACTTGTAGCATTGGACATCACGGGCTCTTTGTGCTTTAGGAGGGTTTGGTTGATTTTTGTCCATTGGAGGGGTTTTGTTTTGGTTGAAGGGTGTCTTGGGTGGCCAATTACGGTTAACGGGCCTTTTCTCTTCCTTCTTCCATGGAGGTTTAGGTTTATCTTGATCCAAATGCTTAGGTGGGAATTTGGTTGGAAAATTGGTTTTCCGCTTTCTCTTGAGTTGTCTTTCCACCGTGAGGGCGAGTTGAATGACCATGTCCATGGTTTGCAATTGTTGAACTTCAACCGCGTCTCCAATATCGTGGTTAAGACCTCGAATGAATCTCGCGATGAGTTGCTCTTGGGGTTCATCAATAGCACAACGCATATTGAGAGTCTCGAATTCCGTGATATACTCATCGATCGAGAGAGAATTTTGTCTAAGGTTGTGAAGTTGGTGGAAGAGTTCGTGCTTGTAGTGTCGGGGAACGAACCTTTTGTGCATTTCCTCTTTCATGGAATTCCACGTTGAGACGGGGTATCCTAATATACGCATCCTTTGGTTCTTAAGATTGGACCACCATAATGCGGCGTGGCCCGTTAATTCAAGAGAGGCGAGTTGAATTTTAACTCGCTCGGAATAGTCGTGACACTCAAAAATTCTCTCTACCTTATCAATCCAATCAAGATACGTGTTTCCATCACATGTCCCATTGAAAGGGGGAATTGTCATCTTGACATTACGGAGGTCGTCGTTGTCCCTACGACGATTAGGTCGGTACTCCTCATCATCTTCCGTCCAAATATCATCCTCCGAATTAAAATGACGTGATCTTCTTCTTTTGGGTTCAACCCATTCCTCTTCCTCTATGGGTGGTTGAAAAGGCGCTCTACGCCTAGGGCGTTCAGGAATAATCCTAGAGGAGGTCTCTTGAGAAGGGGCACGCTCATGGAATTCTCTACGAGGAGGATTATTCAACATTGTTTGGACTTGTTGGGCGAGGCTATTAACTATGCTTGTTAAGGCATCAATTTGTCCTTGCATGCCTCCTTGTGAGCTAGTCTCACCTTCGTGACGTGTGCTTTCGGGTGGGGGAGTATCCCTAGCCCGATGTGGTTCTTGGTGGGGTGGATCTCGATTGAACCCACTTCGATTAGGCATAGTTGAGTGTTTTGATTTAATTCAATTTCTTGTCTAAGTTAAATTTCCTAAATTAGTGAGATGCTTATCTTCTTAATGTCTTAGGTAGTTTTGGGCACTAAGGAATAATTCTTAGCTAAGACAAATAATAAAAAAATAGGGATCATACTAATTAGGATGATAACTAGACAATTTAATAACACTTAATATCTCAACCAAGAAGTGAATATTTTCAATAATTCATTTTCACCACAAATTTTCAAGAAACTCAATCAAGTTATCAACTTTTACCAAGGATCACTTAGGGCAATACTAATAACGACTAATTAACTCCAAAAACAGCAAATAATAAATTTAGAGCATCATTTAAACCAAGATATCACGCTGAAATTTAAATCCAAATATAGCAGAATTTTGAATGTAATGTCTAGCTATAATTTTGCTACTTTAATTCATGCTTTCGCCAAATTCTTGTTAACCAATTTCGTGCATTCTCTTAGCAGCATATATTAAGCAAGTTAATGAACTAAAACATGAGTAACATTCAGCAAAAATAATAGACAATTTCGTGCTTAATAATAGGATGCAATAACGATGCGATAATTTCAACAATAACCCGATTTTTGTTATTAGTAGGTCTAAGTCGATTTGATGCACCAAAATTTCCGGAATATTAATATAGTGAATAGACAATAAATAAGTGCTAAAACAAGGTTAAAATGATAAAAAGAAATGCCAACAAAAATCAAACTAAAGGAGCAATAAACCGAGGCAAATATAGTGAAAACCGTGAAGATTATGCAACAAATATAACTCGGTTTTGCAATTTTCTTTAGGCCGATTCATGCTTGCTTTTCTACCAAATTTTAGATAGAGTTTCAGCTTAGATCTAAAGGAAAATAAGGACTCAGAATAAAGCAAAAACAAGGTAGAAAACCGTGGCACACAAAGGAGAAGAAACCGAGAAAATAAAGGAATGAAACTAAGAGATTTGGGGCTTTACCTTGTGCGTTTTCTTGTAGGATTGTTCACCATATTTTTCCACATTAGAACAAGCATTAATATAGCAAAAATAATGGTAGCAAAAATAAAAGTTGGATTAGCACAAGTTAACTCAAAATTAGCACCAAATATATAGAAATTAATGCGGAAATTTAAAAGAGCCGCTATCCCGGTTTTGTGCCGAATTTGACTATTGTCATGGCACTAAAACCATAAGGGAAGCCTTGTGCCTCTGATACCACTTGACACGGGGTCCCTTAGAAAAGGGGCCCGTGTACAACCCACAAATATGTTAGGTTTGTGCTCGGTTGTGTGCTAGTGTTAAATACACTATTAATGAAAGAAATTAAGAAACTAAATACAAATAAACAACAAGGAAGCTACTAATAATAACGTGGCCGATTTATCAAGGGGTGGAGTTAATGAGAAATGCAAAGAAATAAAGAGAAAGATATGAAGTTAGATGTTAGCACTAAAGAGGAAATATAAAGCAAAAGTAATAAGGAAATGACAAAAAATAAAGGTGAGAGTGGGTGCTATGGTGGAACCGAAATGTAAAGGGTGGTTTGTGTGCAAAGTGAAGACAATAAAAGTAAAGAAATACCCTTGGTGGATTCGAGGAGCGAGCTTACGGTTTAAGCTCCCGGATACACGTTTTTCGTAAAGAAAACGACCACCGTAGGCCGGGGATTTTCGTCCTCGTTTCAACTCCCAAAGGAGAAGATGAGGGAAAGAATAAGAGCTAACCTAGCAACCCAAGCTAGGTTAGCAATGGAGGCTAACTCCTCTTGGTTCAAGGAACCAAGGAAAACACCAAAGAAAACCTTGGATATTTAGGGGAAATATTAGTGTATGGATTGACAAAAGTTTTTTACAATCACTAATACCATGCATTTATAGAAGTCCTAGGTGGATTAGGGCCATTGGATCAAGAAAATAATCAATGGCTAGGAAAAATTGGGAAGAAGGCCGAAGGAGGCCAATTTGTGCGCGCTGGGCGCGCCAATCAGCGCGCAGCGCGCGCCAGTCAGCATCCGCGCTCGCGCCCGCCTATCCGTGAGCGCCACCTCAGCGCCAGCGCGCTGCGCCCACGTGCAGCCTGCCCGCGCCCAATGCCCTGCCCGCGCGCCTCCAGCGCCTGCCCGCGCGCTCCAGCTGTGCAATCTTCATCTTGCCCGAGCCAAAACTTGACCAATGGCCAAATTTTGTCCAAGTCACCCATCCATGCCCTCACCCACTCATATACCTGCAAAACCATACCTTTGGATGTGGGCTCTTCTTTGGGCCGGGTATTTCTTTGAGCTCTATTTGTGGAGGCCTCTTTTTCTTTGAATTGTTGAACTTTCAACAACCCATAATCCACCACCATACATCTAGTCCTAACCACACAATCTAATGCATGAGATGCAATTATAAAATCCTTACAAAAAGGTTAATGTATGCCAATGAGTTTGAAAAATAAAAATTACAATTTCAAGGCCCGGGAAGACAAATTCCCATAGGGCTGTCAGCAAGCTCCGTGCGAATGCTCCAACGGACGACATGGTAAGACTTCTCCTCATCCTCCTTAGTCGGCTCCCAAGTGAAGTCCATGAGTGAATCGAAACCTGCAAAAAGAGACAAGTCGTTAGAACATTGAACAGTTAAATTTTGTGCCCGGGTTTGTGATCTAGTAACGGGCCTACGAGGCACGTCATCCCCTCCGGGTGGCTAAGGATTTGACCTCAAATCCGTTAGCTCAGCCTCCTCTTCATGTCCCAATTCTCCAATATAAGGGGACAAATCTTGCACGTTGAAGGTGGATGATACCCCATAATCGCCAGGTAACTCCAATTTGTAAGCATTGTTATTTATGCGCTCTAAAACTTTAAAGGGGCCTTCAGCTCTAGGTAATAGCTTGGAGCGTCTTTTGGCGGGAAACCGTTCTTTCCTAAGGTGTATCCACACCAAATCTCCAACATTGAAAATTACCTCCTTTCGTCCTTTATTTGCATGCTTCGCATAATTGGCGTTGTTTTTCTCAATGGTTTGGCGAACCTTTTCATACAACATTTTCATTTGCTCTGCTTTATTCGCTCCCGAAGGGTTTATCAGGTCCTGGGTTTGAATAAGAATAAGTGTCATGGGTGTGTTCGGGTTAAAACCATATACTACCTCAAAAGGCATTTGCTGGGTGATGGAATGAAGGCTTCGGTTGTAACCGAATTCAATTTGGGGTAGTACGATATCCCAATTGGAGAGATTTTTTCCGATGACACTTCGGAGAAGGGTACCCAAGGTCCTATTGACCACTTTCGTTTGGCCGTCCGTTTGGGGATGAAAGGATGTACTAAAACAAAGTGTAGTCCCCAACTTCTTCCATAAAGTCTTCCAAAATGTGCTCAAAAATTTGGTATCGCGGTCCGACACAATAGACTGAGGCACACCGTGGAGTCTAACTATCTCCTTGAAGAAGAGATCGGCTATAGCAGCAGAGTCGTCGGTTTTGTTGCAGGCAATAAAATGTGCCATTTTGGAGAATCTATCTACCACAACTAAAATAGAATCCTTGTTACGTCCTGTCCGTGGTAGCCCTAAAACAAAATCCATACTAACTTCCCGAATCGTAGACGTACGTTTCTCGTTGAATTCCATTCTACTCGAGACACCCAACGTACATCTCTTACGAGACACTCAGCGTACATCTCTTACGAGACACCCAACGTACATCTCTCACGAGACACCCGAAGCGTACATCTCTCACGAGACACCTAGTGTACATCTCTTACGAGACACCCAGCGTACATCTCTTACGAGACACCGCATTTCATACTCACAATTCAAACTCACAATTCAAACCATGCATGTCTCACAAATACTTAACCAAAACAAAACAAAGCAAAGCAACCAAACAAACAATAATTCCCTACCGTTCCGTGGTGTAGACCCGAATGCAAAACATAAACATCCTCTACTTACCTAAATATTTTGTACGTGCTTACTCTTTTCGGTTACTCCAAATGCTCAACTCAACCTAACACATATAGGAAAATCACTTAGTAACAACTTAGGAACTCTAATGAATGTCTAAACTAAATTTAACAACAAAATAAACCAACTTTTGAAACCTAACACCCTAAAACCCAATTTTCCCACATTTTCATAATATCTAAAGAAAACCAATGCCAAAGTCTATCATAATCATTAACACAACTATCTAATCCAATCACGACCAATCTATATCCAACTAATCCAATTTAAGTAATCTATCCAAATATTTCCAAGACATGACATCATACATAATTCAAGTTAAGGATCCAAATCCAAGTGATTTTCCTTTACTAATCAAAATTCAGATTATATCACAATACATTATACTAACTTTGAAAAATCATAATTTAATCTATACTTATCCAAATACGTTGATTCCAACGCCTATGGACTCCTTAAAGAATCTACTTTAACATTCTATGGTCAATTTATCAATCAAGTCCCTCCACTAAATCAGTATTACCAAAAACCAAAACTGCTTCAAAAAGTTTCCAGTTTCTATACAATAGATTTAAAAATTCATAACAAATCGTATATATATCCAAATTCGATGATTCAAGATGTTATTTAAACCTTGAGAAGTCTAGTTTTTAATGACTAAAACCATTAACCAAACCAATATCATTAGTGTATCCGAAACTGTGCAAAACCAAACCTGCCCTGTTATTTCTGAAATTCCAGATTTCATTAAACCTTAACTACTTCAAAAATTCACCATAAATCGTATACATATCCGAATTCGTCGATTCAAAATTCTGTGTAAACCTTAGGATGTCTATTTTCAAATGTTGAAATTCATTTATCACTTTAATATAAATAACTTGGTCAAAATAAATAAAACCCCAGACCTGCCCTGTTTTATCAATTTCCTCAAATTTTCAGTTTTACATCAAACATCAACCAAGTTCAATAATTCGCAACAAATTGAATATAAGCCCAAATTAGATGATTCAACATGTTATGAAATCCTTAAAATGTCTACTTTCACATGATATAAACCATTTATCAATTAAAACCCAATTGTTTGGCGGAAGATGCCCAAACCTGAAACCTGCCCTGTTTTGCTAATTCTCAAACCTAATTACCAATATTTGCTAAGATATGCATATTTCTCTATTTTCCTTCCTTCATATTCACCAGCAAGTATCCAATTTAATTTAAACACCAAATAACCAAAAAAAAAACAAAGAAACCCTAACACTTTTCATGCTTCCCACGTTAGGGTTCAACATATCTCCATAAAACCCAAGAATTCCCTTAATTGTTCAATACACATCAACCTTTCACAAATAAAACCTAAAACAATAACTGACCTTGGAGTTTTGTTAGATGAGGGAGAGGAAACTCTTGCAGGAGAGAAAAATGCTGAAAAGGGAGGAGGAAGAAACCAAAAACGTGGAGAAGAAGCTAGATGAGATTTCCCTTTTTGTTTTTCCAAGGTTTGCTTTTTACCTACCACTTTAGATTCTATCCAATTAGTTAAATCAAAACCAAGTAGTTTCTTGTTTTCATTCAATTCCACGCCAAGCATTCAAGGTTAGATCTCCATTTTACTTTTCATTTAATGACTTTACTATTTTTATTTTTCTACTTTAGAATTTATCCACCAAAATCAAGTTTTCACTTTTGATTTCCCTCCACCAAAGTTTCTTAAATTATAAAAGACCACCCATTTTCTTTTGTTTCAAGCCTTCCAACGTGGCTGCCTCATTCTTCCACATTTCCATCAAAAGTTCTTTATTCCTATTGGTTCATGCATTTTGACTTTTTCAACATTTTGAGTTTTCAAACCATGAAATTTTCAAACCTACTCTTTTTTTTTGACTTGTCAACTTCTTTTATTCTCTTTGTATTATACTTCTAATCCCTTCTCACTTAACATTAACTCTCACACTTAGCATAACCTAGGGCTACGCACTTTATTGAAATTTTTCGAGTGTTACAACTCCAGAATAACAATCTACAACTAAAACCAAATTGTGTTTTCATAATCAGAAAAGCTCTAAAATTATTAAAAACATTAAACTCCTGCTGTCATTAACATTCTCAGCATACTAAAACTGAACCATTGTTAACTAGACTTTCACACCTAGTGACATTAGTTAAACCGCCCCATCAGATTGCCAAGTCGAGGCATAGGAGTGCTCCATCAACTGCTCCTAGTCTTCAGTAAATTCAAAGAATTCTCCAGTAGTTACCTCAGCACCTACATCACAAAACTCATCTATTAGCCTAATGCTAAATAAGTATAGCAAAATGAAATGCAATACTGAATTAGAATCCTTTTCATGCAATTCCTACTTTCTCATTTCAGTTGTATTCGTATTCGTTGTCTGTTGATCCCTTGTCCGATGGGAAGTGGATCAATTTCCCAAAGTATAAATATCCTCTATTAAATTATGGGCGGATTAGTTCCCTTAACAGTCTATCTGATCCCTCGTCCGATGGGAAGTGGATCAATTTTCCCAAAGTATAAATCCTCTATTAAATTAAGGGACGGATTAGTTCCCTTAACAGTTGATCTGATTCCTCGTCCGATGGGAAGTGATCAATTTTCCCAAAGTATAAATCCTATACTAGATTAAGGGGCGAATTAGTTCCCTTAACAGTTGATCTGATACAATCTGTCCATGTCTCACCATGTCTTTACATGTAAATTCATTTTCGTTCTCATTCAATAAAACATGATGCATGACATACTGAAAAACATTCATAAATACACATAAATCCTACTGTTTTGTGATGTAGGCCCGAAGGCACATACATACTGTACTTACCTGGTCTCCTGAAAAGCTTGTTTGAAATCTACTTTGGGAGTTTGCTCAAACCTAAAACCATAAACCGAGCATTAATTAAATCTTCACTAAACATCATTCTAACCATCAAGAAATCTAAGGAAACTAATTTGGGAGCTCAGTTCATTGTGCATTCCCGATTTACCATAAACCAGAACTAACCCTCACTTACAGCATTCTCAAAACCTCATTTATAATCCCCTCTACCATCGATAGTTACAATGTAGCAAGAAATCGAAGTAGAACTCACCTAGTTTGGAGAAAAGTCGGAAAGGAAATCGCCGAGAGAAACTCTGCTTAGCTGAGCTGAACGCCAAATGAAGAAATGAAACAGTGGCGGCTAAAACCCTTAGCTGACCTCTTTTATACACTAGTCTTCCCAAATTACACCTTTGCCCTTAGTTAGCCAATCATTAACCTATTTAAACAACCAATCATAATCACTTATTTTTACAAGAATAAAAGTTACTGTAGCACCCGATTTCGTTTAACCAGTTTACTTTATTAAATTATAGTGAATATTCTAATGATGGAATTGGGAGTTTTAGTGATTAAGTTAATAAATGAGTGAGTAAGGGCATGGTGGTAATTTGAGATATTATACTGGATAACGTATTTAATGGAGGGTTTAATGAGGTTTAGCCGCCACTGTTCTCTCATTTCCCTTTCTCGGTATTCAGCTCAAACTCAGCAGAGCTCCAGGCGATTTTCCCCTCCGACCTTCATTTCTCGGACTAGGTAATTCTTTCCTTTTATTTTATTAAGATTTTAGTGTCTAGATAGCAGATGAGTGCAATGTGTGTACCTTGTTAATGCTGTGAGCGAGTTGAGTTCGGGTTTAGTGTTGAGCCGAGAATGTACGATGACCAGAGCTTCCAAACTAGCTCCTTAGGTTTCTGAATGATATAGGATAAGGTTAGTGATGATCTAATCGGTATTCTGCTTATGACATTAGGTGAGCAGGACTTCCAGTGTAGTTGGAACCGAGCGATTTCCAGGAGACCAGGTAAGTAAAGTTTGCTTGTGCCTTCGGGCCTACATCACAAAACATTAGGGTTTGTTTGCTGGAATGTGTTAGTATGTCATGCATCATGTTTTGAAAGTATACGAAAATGAATTTGAATGCATGTTGGCATGGTGAGGATTGAACATATTGAAACAGCTATGTGAATCAGTTTTACTGTTAAGGGAATTAATCCGCCCCTTAATGAGACAGTGGATATTTATACTTTGGGAGAGTTGATCCAACTTCCAATTTCACAGGAGGATCTGAACATGTGAATCAGATTTATTGTTAAGGGAATTAATCTGCCCCTTAATGAGTCAGTGGATGTTTATACTTTGGGAGAGTTGATCCAACTCCCAATTTCACAGGGGGATTTGAACAGAAACGATGAATGAACAACTGAGATGAGAAAGTAGAAATTGCATGTTTAGGAATACATAATTCAGTATTTCATTTCATTACTGCTTTACTTACTTAGCATTAGGTTAATAGATGAGTTTTGTGATGTAGGTGTTGAGGATATTGCAGGTGAATTTCCTGAGTGCACAGATGATTAGATGTGGTTGGAGGAGTACATTCATGTCTCGGCCTGGTAAACTGATGAGGCGGGTTAACTGATGTCAGCAGTTGTGGAGGTTTAGTTGATAATGAATTGATCTGAGTATGTCGAGTTTTCATGACAATGGAGATTTTAATATTTGATTACGTTTAGAGATTTACTGATACTAGTGATCTGTTGAGTTTTAAATGTTGGTTTTACTGGATTTGAACAATACAATGATTTGAATTGTTACTGAATGGTTTTAGTGAATTAAACAGGTTTTCGTACTTAGGGCTGTTACCGTATAAAATTTGAGTAGTTGAAATGTTGTTCTGTTTTCTGTTGGATTTTATGAAGTTATTTAGGGTCAGGTGATTTTGAATATTTTGAGTAAAGTTTGCAAATTCCACCATCGGTGAAAGAGGTTCACCGGTGGATGTGGTGTGTTTTGTTCACTGATAGACGCTGGCAGATTGAATCATCCGGCTGATGTCATCGGGTGATGTGTGTAGAAAGTCTTTTGTCGTTTAGTGACTGATGGATGTAGTGTGCTAAATCCATCAGATGATGTAGAAAGTCTTTTGTCGTTTAGTGACCGGTGGATGTAGTGTGTTAAATCCATCGGATGATGTAGAAAGTCTTTTGTCGTTTAGTGACCGGTGGACGACGTGTGGAAAATCCATCGGATGATGTGGAAGAAGTTTGTCGTTTAGTCACCGGTGGATGTCGTTTGATAAACCTATCGGATGATGTCGAGTATTCTAACCATCGGTGGATGTGAGTAATATGTTTTGTCGTTTTGTCACCTGAAGAGGTCTTCTACTATCTATTTCAGTCTCTTCCGTTGACTTTGTACAGCGGCAGATGCGTTTGACTTTGAAACTTATAAAGTATTTTGCGATTTAAACCTTTATTTCTTTTGGCCGAGTATTCCTTAACATCCCAACTGATTATTCAAGCATTGTTCTATAGTTTTATTTAACTCTATTTTTGCTTAAATGATTTCCGCTGCTAGTTCTTTTTAGATATTTCGAGGTTTTAGAAAACGTCAAGTTTTGACTTTCGAACCAAATTTTAAATTTGGTTCAAAGTTTCTTAGTTATATTCGGGTTATGAGTAGCGAACCGGGTTCAGAAAACTCGGAGTGTTACAGTTATTAAATGATGTTATTAATTAAGGTGGACAATACCGGGTGCTACAATCTACCCTCCTTAAAAGAATTTTGTCCTCAAAATTCGTGGCTTGGTTATTCTCAAACTTAAGCTCTCAATACTCAATCTATCAACTATTCCATCAAGGTATACATTGAGTCTCTACATCCAACTCGGGTTCTAAATATTCTTTTAACTCCCATTATGCAACCTTGTTATAGCTCACATAACATTCTTATCCGTAATCTCCTTGTTGCGTAAAACTTTTACTGCATAATCTAGAATTTTCACTGATTTCTCTTTGTGTATAAGAGTAGGTTGGATCTCAATGTTCTGCTAAACCATGGGGACCACTCATAACATCCAACAATCTGCGGGTTTGGATAACTCCCTAATTGCCTGTGCCCTCTTCATCGATCCCCTTCTTCATACCTCTTATAAATTTCTCTCTACTCTAAGTTACTAAAGCCGCAGAAAGAAAACAGCTCAACTTGTAACGTCCCTTAAATTTACCCTTCTATATTTCCTAAAAAAAAATCTCGTGAACGTCCTATTTCATTCACATCTATCCTCATATAAAGACTATATACCTTATTCAGCGGGAGGTATAAACCTTGTACTAAAATATAACTTAATTTACATTGCAAGAAAAACAATGAAACCTGGTTTCGGTCAACGCTATATCTTAGCTCAACATTTAATTCCGCTCGGATTTCATCAATCTGAACAGTAGAAATCTTCAACTTTTCTATCGGGTTTCATCGAAAGGATGGACGACAGAACTGAGAGGCAGAATGGACGTTTGAAATAGAAGATACGTGGACAACAGAAGCATACGGTAACGTGGACGATAGAAGCAGAAAACAACGTGGACGACAGTTCTCGTCCACAGACTTCATTCGTCCACGGACTAGGACATTGACTTTCTTACAGGAATACTTATCCAAAACTCATACAATTTCCCTCCTGTTTCACCCATTACCTGAATGATGTAAATTCCAACCTATCCTAAATCACCTCTTTTACGTACTCAATCTTATATCATCAATTTCTGCCCCATCACACATCCTTTTCAAAGAGGTCATCCACAAATCTTCATACATGTCCCCTCATTATACAGGCGTGCGTTAGAAATCCTATATACACCTGAACTTATATCTCCCAAATAACATTTTCCCGGTGGTACACTCCAGTTCATTTATCATAACTATGCTAGTAACACTCTTTTTGATTCTACTATAACCTTAGTCACCTATTGATCTCTGGCGATCCCTAAGTCTCCAAGGTTCAAACAACTCTAACTATGTACCTCGACACTCAACCATTCATGCATTCAATGACTACAACTCAATCAATTATAACTTAAGCATTCAAACTCCTTTAACTTAGGTTCAACTCTAGTTTTATTGCATTAAGTCCGTTCAATTCCGCACGAAGCAGCACATAAAATCACCCCCAGTCTTCAATTTTCTCCCGAACTTCCATATCTACATTCATTACATTTGACTAACTCTTACCTCATTCATCTCCAAATACCACTGAGTTTTCCTTCGGTCTAAATTAAATCATCATAACTGTACCCTTCTTACATTCAGCGATTTACAATTTCTTTAGCTTCACTCAATCCACTATAACCTCAACTTTCAAAATTATCAGACATAGTTTTATCCCTAAGTCTCCTGAAACAAATTCATTCAATCCTTAAATTTTCTATTTCAAAATCCTTCAAATTTCCTCAATGCAGCTACGCTACATACGTAGGAGGAACATTCTTGCCTTAAGTCTCCAAACAAACCCAACTTCTAAGTACTCGAACAATAAATTTCAATTCTTATAAAAATAACATCTAACCCGATGACTCCTTTCACTATCTAAAATCGTACACCTATCCACAAACTAAGACATAAGTCCCCAACTTCTTAGTGATAAATTACATCCTCAAAATTTGTTATTATTCATATCTTCCCAACCATTAACCTCAATTAGATTCTCGAATGTAATTTCTCACCTCGGGACTGTCAACTCTCATGGGTCTAAAATATTTAGATTTATAATATTATTTTCTCTTAACTTAGAACTTACCGATTGTAGGTCGACAATCTAGAGTGTCACTTTTGTTTGTCCTAAATTCCAAACTCCTAGTAATGCTTCCTCGGTAATGAACATTCTATCCTACATTCCGAATATAAGGTAAGTATTCTAGTCATCCATCTTCCATTTTCAATCCCATGAATAATGAACCACTCAGCTGATTTGGATCTTAAATACTAGCTATCTCGTCTAAATAGGGCTTAATTGGCGCTTCAATGGGAGTAGATTATAAGATAGCTACTTCATCCTCTTTAAATTCTTCTACTATGTCATAAGACATAGTTTAACACTTCTCTTCCCTTAACTCTTCTTACAACCACTCATTTCTAAGTGTTCCACTAAATTTCGATCACTCCTTAGTATTACAAAACCCCTGGTTCTCTAATTTAAACCATTCTAAGCTATTCATCATAGCACTCGACAGTCTTCCCAAATACTGACTTCACTTTTAACCAACTTTAAGCAGACTCTGAATTAATCAGCACCGTACCTGACGCCTCGGCTGGCTGGTCATCGACACTCGACTCAATCATAATGGATATCCTCGGTTTCACTTTAGCAGCACCCTTCTTTAGAGCTGGGCAATCCCTGAATGTGTGCCCAACTTCTTCACAGTTGAAGCACTTTCTCGATCCAAACCTGCACTCGCCCGGGTGATTCTTCAAACACCGCAGACATCAGGGAAATTTCCTGATATCCTGCACCTTCCTTCCTTTTCCTTGGCCACTCTGGTCTTCACTGGGCTTTTTCATCCTTTGCGTTTCTCGGTTCAACAGTGTACTTATCTGCTCAGACTATAGGCGCACTAATTCTGTTAACTATCTGATCACACTCAGACCCTCCCCACTGCTCAATTCTGGCCCTATACTCGATACTCTTGGTCTTCCTGGTCATCTAGGCATTTTGCTATATCCCTGGACAAGGTTAATTACTCTCATAAATATCTAATAACTAAGGTTAACATAAACACTTACAGTTGTTGGAGTGCTCTCATGCGACGATTGGCACTGATGAGTAATCTTTTGAACAGTTTAACTAAATATCTCTGATACCATACTGTAACGCCCCAAATTTTATAAACCCGGTTCACTACTCATAATACTAAACCGAACTATGACATTTTTTAGAAAATATTAAAATTTCACACAACAATCAAATTTGACCTTCAAAACGTTAAGATTTTGCAGCGGAAATCCATTTAAATAAAACAACATATATCAAATAATTAAAATATTAAAGACAGTTGGTTGAAAGAAGACAAAAAGAAAGCAGTACACATCTACCGCTAAATAGTGTCAGTGGTAGAAATAGAGACAGAATAGTCTCAGCGGTAGAAGCTGAACAAAATGCATCCAACGCTCGCATCCACCGATCACAAAACGACAAAATTTACTATCCACATCTACCGCTCACATCCACCGATCACAAAACGACAAAATCTATTACTCACATCTACGGCTCACATCCACCGATCACAAAACGACAAAATCTATTACTCACATCCACCGATCACAAAACGACAAAATCTATTACACACATCTACCGATCACAAAACGACAAAATGTATTACTCACATCTACCGATAGACAACATCCACCGATAGACAACATCCACCGATAGACAACATCCACTGGTGAACAGCAACACTCTACATCCACCGATAGTCCACCGATAGACAACATCCACCGATAGACAACATCCACCGATAGACAACATCCACCGATAGACAACATCCACCGATAGACACATCCACCGATCACAAAACGACAAAATCTATTACTCACATCCACCGATCACAAAACGACAAAATCTATTACTCACATCCACCGATCACAAAACGACAAAATCTATTACTCACATCCACCGATAGACAACATCCACCGATAGACAACATCCACCGATAGACACATCCACCGATCACAAAACGACAAAATCTATTACTCACATCCACCGATAGACAACATCCACCGATAGACAACATCCACCGATAGACAACATCCACCGATAGACACATCCACCGATAGACAACATCCACCGATAGACACATCCACCGATCACAAAACGACAAAATCTATTACTCACATCCACCGATAGACACATCCACCGATAGACACATCCACCGATCACAAAACGACAAAATCTATTACTCACATCCACCGATCACAAAACGACAAAATCTATTACTCACATCCACCGATCACAAAACGACAAAATCTATTACTCACATCCACCGATAGACACATCCACCGATCACAAAACGACAAAATCTATTACTCACATCCACCGATCACAAAACGACAAAATCTATTACTCACATCCACCGATAGACAACATCCACCGATAGACAACATCCACCGATCACAAAACGACAAAATCTATTACTCACATCCACCGATCACAAAACGACAAAATCTATTACTCACATCCACCGATAGACAACATCCACCGATAGACAACATCCACCGATAGACACATCCACCGATCACAAAACGACAAAATCTATTACTCACATCCACCGATAGACAACATCCACCGATAGACAACATCCACCGATAGACACATCCACCGATCACAAAACGACAAAATCTATTACTCACATCCACCGATAGACAACATCCACCGATAGACAACATCCACCGATAGACAACATCCACCGATAGACAACATCCACCGATCACAAAACGACAAAATCTATTACTCACATCCACCGATAGACACATCCACCGATCACAAAACGACAAAATCTATTACTCACATCCACCGATAGACACATCCACCGATCACAAAACGACAAAATCTATTACTCACATCCACCGATAGACAACATCCACCGATAGACAACATCCACCGATAGACACATCCACCGATCACAAAACGACAAAATCTATTACTCACATCCACCGATCACAAAACGACAAAATCTATTACTCACATCCACCGATAGACAACATCCACCGATAGACACATCCACCGATCACAAAACGACAAAATCTATTACTCACATCCACCGATAGACAACATCCACCGATCACAAAACGACAAAATCTATTACTCACATCCACCGATCACAAAACGACAAAATCTATTACTCACATCCACCGATAGACACATCCACCGATCACAAAACGACAAAATCTATTACTCACATCCACCGATAGACAACATCCACCGATAGACACATCCACCGATCACAAAACGACAAAATCTATTACTCACATCCACCGATCACAAAACGACAAAATCTATTACTCACATCCACCGATAGACAACATCCACCGATAGACACATCCACCGATAGACAACATCCACCGATAGACAACATCCACCGATAGACAACATCCACCGATAGACAACATCCACCGATAGACAACATCCACCGATAGACAACATCCACCGATAGACACATCCACCGATCACAAAACGACAAAATCTATTACTCACATCCACCGATCACAAAACGACAAAATCTATTACTCACATCCACCGATAGACAACATCCACCGATAGACAACATCCACCGATAGACAACATCCACCGATAGACACATCCACCGATCACAAAACGACAAAATCTATTACTCACATCCACCGATCACAAAACGACAAAATCTATTACTCACATCCACCGATAGACACATCCACCGATCACAAAACGACAAAATCTATTACTCACATCCACCGATAGACAACATCCACCGATAGACACATCCACCGATCACAAAACGACAAAATCTATTACTCACATCCACCGATAGACAACATCCACCGATAGACAACATCCACCAAATTATAAATCCTCTATTAAATTAAGGGGCGGATTAGTTCCTTTAACAGTTGATCTGATCCCTCGTCCGATGGAAGTGGATCAATTTTCCTAAAGTATAAATCCTCTATTAAATTAAGGGGCGGATTAGTTCCTTTAACAGTTGATCTGATCCCTCGTCCGATGGGAAGTTGATCAATTTTCCTAAAGTATAAATCCTCTATTAAATTAAGGGGCGGATTAGTTCCTTTAACAGTTGATCTGATCCCTCGTCCGATGGGAAGTTGATCAATTTTCCTAAAGTATAAATCCTCTATTAAATTAAGGGGCGGATTAGTTCCTTTAACAGTTGATCTGATCCCTCGTCCGATGGGAAGTTGATCAATTTTCCTAAAGTATAAAAAAGTGGATCAATTTTCTCAAAGTATAAATCCTCTATTAAATTAAGGGGCGGATTAGTTCCCTTAACAGTTGATCTGATCGCTCGTCCGATGGGAAGTTGATCAATTTTCCTAAAGTATAAATCCTATACTAGATTAAGGGGCGGATTAGTTCCTTTAACAGTTGATCTGATACAATCTGTCCATGTCTCACCATGCCTTTACATGTAAATTCATTTTCGTTCTCATTCAGTAAAACATGATGCATGACATACTGAAAAACATTCATAAACACACATAAATCCTACTGTTTTGTGATGTAAGCCTGAAGGCACACACATACTCTACTTACCTGGTCTCCTGAAAAGCTTGGTTGAAATCTACCTCGGGAGTTTGCTCAAACCTAAAACCATAAACCGAGCATTAATTAAATCTTCACTAAACTTCATTCTAACCATCCAGAAATCTAAGGAAACTAATTTAGGAGCTCAGTTCATTGTGCATTCCCGATTCACCACAAACCAGAACTAACCCTCACTTACAGCATTCTCAAAACCTCATTTATAATCCCCTCTACTATCGATAGTTACAATGTAGCAAGAAATCGAAGTAGAACTCACCTAGTTTGGAGAAAAGTCGGAAAGAAAATCGCCGAGAGAAACTCTGCTTAGCTGAGCTGAACGCCAAATGAAGAAATGAAATAGTGGCGGCTAAAATCCTTAGCTGACCTCTTTTATACATTAGTCTTCCCAAATTACACCTTTGCCCTTAGCTAGCCAATCCTTAACCTATTTAAACAACCAATCATAATCACTTATTTTCACAAGAATGAAAGTTACTAAATGATGTTATTAATTAAGGTGGACAATACCGGGTGCTACAAGCTGTCTCTAAGGGTGAAAATGTTATTGTATGCAAAGATATTGTCAACCTCACGATGAATGAATTATGTTGGGTGTGTGACTTTGGAGAATCTTATCATGTTAAAGGAAATGAGGTCTCTTATAAACATTTAAAGGTGATTGGATGTAAAACATTCGTTCATATTCCTAAAGATGAAAGATCCAAGCTAGACAACAAAGCTAAAGAATGCATATTCCTTGGATACAAGAGTGATGCATTTGGATACAGGCTATAGGATCCGGTTGACAAGAAGATTGTCAGAAGCCAAGATGTTGTCTTTTTTGAAAATCAGACCATTGAAGACAAGAAGAAATATATAGAAATTAATGATGAACATCTAGTAAAAGTTGATCAGGTGAAATCAACTTTTGACGGGTGAGATGCTAGCAAATCCAATGATCAAGCAAATGTTAATGTTGACCATGGAGAAACAGAGACTCCTCCTGAATCAGTTGTAGAACCAGAGTTAAAAAGGTCAACAAGAGATCGTCAACGATCGAGAAAGTACTCTGTAAACGAGTATGTAATGATCACTGATGGCGATGAACCTGAGTGCTATAAGGAAGCTATAGAGCATCAACAAAAGAAGAACTGGTTGGATGTGATGTAAGATTAGATGAAATTATTACATGAGAACCATACTTATAAGTTGGTTCAGCTTCCAAAGGGGAGAAATACACTCAAGAACAAATGGGTATACAGACTCAAAGATGAAAATTCGCAACCAAAGTATAAGGCACGACCGGTCGTGAAAGACTTTGATCAAAAGGAGGAGGTTGACTTTGTGGAAATTTTTTCACATGTTGTGAAAATGTCATCCATTCGGGTAGTACTTGGATTAGCCTCAAGTCTTAATTTGAAGATCGAGCAACTCGATGTGAAGACCGCCTTCTTACATGGTGAATTAGAAGAAGAGATGTACATGTAACAACCAGAAGGGTTCGTTGTCAAGAGAAAGGAACATCTCGTGTCTAAATTGAAGAAGAGTTTGTATGGATTAAAGCAAGATCTAAAACAATGGTACAATAAGTTTGATTTCATTATAAGAAATCAAGGGTACAAGAAAACTTCCTCAGACCATTGTGTGTTCGTGAAAAAGTTTATAGATGATACATTTATAATCTTCATACTTTATGTCGACGACATGTTGATTGTGGGGCAAGAAGAAATAAAGATTGTTAAGTTAAATAATGAATTTAACAAGTCTTTTGTCATGAAAGACTTAGGACCGAAGAAACAGATGCTTAGGATGAGTATCACTCGTGATAGGAAGAATGAAAAATTATGACTATCACAGAAGAAATATATCAAGAAAATTCTCAGCTGATTCTATATGGATAAGGCGAAACGGTATGTACTCACTTTGCTAAACATTTCAAATTTACTTCCGAACAAAGTTCTTCCACTGAAGAAGAAAGAGCAGGAATGCAGAAACTTTCATATGCCTCAGCAGTTGGCAGCTTGATGTATGTCATGGTTTGTACGAGACCTGATATTTCACATTCTATTGGAATATTCAGCCAATTTCTTTCAAATCCAGGTAGAGAACATTGCAATGCAGTAAAGTGGATTCTTAAATATCTTAGAGGTACTTCTGAATTCAGTTTGTGTTTTGGAAGTAGAGAGCCTTTGTTACTAGGCTATACTAATACAGACATGGCTGGAGACATTGACTCTAGAAGATCAACATCGGGGTATTTGTTTACTTTGGAGGGGGAGCAGTTTCATAGTAATCTAAGCGACAAAAATTAGTTGCATTGTCTACTACAGAAGCTGAGTTTATTGCGGCTACATAAGCTTATAAATAAATTTTGTAGATACAAAAATTTCTGACAGAATTGGATCATAAACAAGATAAGTATATCTTGTATTGCGATAGTCATAATGCTATTTATTTGAGCAAGAACCCGAGCTTTCATTCGAAGTCGAAATACATAGATATCAGGTATCATTGGATACGAGAAGTGTTGGACACCAAGCAAGTATATTTTGAGAAGATTCACATGGATGATAATGACTCAGACATGATGACAAATATCTTGTAGAAGAATAAGCATGAATTCTGTAGAGACTCAACAGGACTGAAGATACCTCATCATAAATCGGAATGAGGAGATTTGTGGGATCCCTCCACTATGATGAGGGACCCATTTCATTAATTTCAATTGAAATTAATAAATGCAGAAGGAAGAAATTTCTTCCTTCTGTATCCTCTCCTTACGGCGCCTACCTCTTTTTAAGGAATGTGTCTGTTTAGAGCTCTATAAATAGAGGCATCAAGTAGACGATCAATCATCTGAAACATGTAGATCCAAAATGGATCTGAAGAGAAGAGACAAAGGTCTTCTTTGAGAAGAGGGAGAGAAATAGTGAGGATTTTTACAGGGAGAGAAAAGAAAGACTATGAAGGAAAAATAGGTGTGATGCTTTTGTACACATTGAGAGTTCTAAGAGTGGTGATTTCTCTTAGTAAATATTTTCTAGAATATTCGATATCTAGAAAAATATTGTAAATCTTATTTTTCATAGTGAGATCTTTCTGAACTCGATTGCCGTATTTTTTTTCCCAATTTGGGTTTCCACGTAAAATTTTCTGTGTTCATTTTAACCAATATTTCTCTTACTTCAGCGTAAAACACTGTAAGCTTCGATAACATTCCCAGCTGCGGTGGAATCAAACTAGAAATCATATTTTTATCAAGATGCAACTGTAAGAGATTCGTAGCTTTTGATAAATTTGAAGGAATCGTCCCGGAAACATTGTTATCACTGATCATAAACTCTTCAAGCTCAGAAAGATTTCTGGAAGAATAAGGAATAGTTCCAGACAAAAAATTCAAAGAAAGATAAAACTTTCTCAACTTTCTGCAGTTACCAATCTCTTCAAGAATCGACCCAACAAGATTATTCTGCCACAAAAACAGTGCTTCCAGCTTCTGGAGGCTAGAGAGGATAAGATTTTTGAGCACGACCGATGTGAGAAGAGGGAACAAGAGGGAAGATGGGTAATTTAAGATTTTAAAATTTTTAAATCTAAAGAAAAAAATCAGAGCTATGCACGTGATTAATTTAACGAAAAATTGAACAAAAATATTTAAATTGCAAAAGACGTATAAGATAAGGTTTGATTGGACAAAAAAAATGATAGAGACCAAATGACATATGTAATCCACCTTATCTGGTGCGGAAGCTAAGCGTCCTGATTTTACCATACTTGGGTATTAACAATAAACTAGTAGGGATGGCCAATCTCAATCAGAAATCGACGTTAGAGCAACTCCAACGGTAGCAATCCGTTGGAGTTGCTATCAAATAAATTAATATTATTCATATTATTATTTAAATAAATTACATTCTTACTTTTCCACCTCATCTCTTAAGCAACCTCAAGCAACCTTATACTTCAATGATAGCAACCCCTAGTTCATTGCTTATAAAATAATTTTATACTAATTTTAATATTAATTTTTCTTACATATATATAAGGGTAATTATCAATTTGAACCCTGTATTATATATTTTTTTTCAATTGACCCTGTACTAAAAAAATCGGCAAACCTAACCCTGTACTTTGATTATGTTATCAATTTTGACCTTCTATCAACAATTTCATTAAACCCTCATTTAAAAAATTATCAAACGATCTTGGATTCAGTTGAAATTTTTACCACATGTTCACCACTTAATGAAAAGATAATTTGAAAATTTTCGTGATTGTTTAACACATGTACGATTTATTATAATTTTATTTTAGTATTTTATAAAAATATTATAATAAATCATACAAATTTTAGAAAATTACGAAAAAAATTTTATTATCTACCCATGATAGGTTGAACATTTGGAAAACTTTTCGAATAAATCAAATATCGTTTGATAGTTTTTTAAAAATTAATTTATAAAGTAAATAAGAAACTGAGATTAATTTAAACAAATATAAAACGATATTTGATTTATTTTGAAGTAGTTAATGTATGTTTTTAATATGGTCTTGGTTGAAGTCAATGTATTTGTGAAAGAGCATCTAGGGAGTTGTGATTCATGTATGTATAAGTACAGTAGTTCATGTACTTAGATGTCTCATTAAGTGTTAGAACATTAAATAGGTGGTTCATGTATTGCTTTATACCTGTACCAAATAGTCCTATAAATAGGATGTGAGTTTAGACTTTTGTAAGAGAAGCCAATAACCAAAATCATTTCAATACAAATAGTTTCTCTCAAGTTCTCTCATTTCTACTTATTTTTTTCCTTTCCCTAAAAAATTCCTCTTCCTCATTCCAACAAAACTAAACCCACTAAACCACTATTGGTGTTGACTCGTTCAACTAAAACTCAAATAAAACAAATACCTAACAATCCCTTCCTCAAACTGAATGCTTTCAGTTTAGTTAAGCTGATCAAAAGCACGTACTCCAAGCAACTTCCTTAGCTTCTGGAACACAGGAATTTTTAAAGGCTTTGTCATTATATCAGCAATCTGATCTTCACTTCTGCAGTAAAGAACTTCAATGACTTCCTCTTTTGTGAGATCCCTTAAGAAATAAAACCTGACATTTATGTGTTTGCTTTTTCCATGTAACACTGGATTTTTGGAGAGTTTGATTATTAAGGTGTTGTCACAATAAATTTCAGTTGCTCTTTCTTGCTTGAACTTGAGTTCTTCAAGTATCCTTCTAAGCCAAATTGCTTGGTAGGGACAAACTGTTGCAGCTACAAATTCTGCTTCAGTTGTTGATAAAGTAACAAAGCTTTGTTTTTTCGAAGACCAAGCAATAGCTTCTGAACCATACATGAACACGTATCCTGAAGTACTTTTTCTGTCATCTTTGTCCCTGGCATAATCACTATCTGTAAAGCCACAAAGATCAAATTTATCTCCTCTCTTGTAAAACACTCCATAATTGATAGTTCCCTGCAAATAACAGAGAATTCTTTTGGCAGCCCAAAGATGAATCTCTTTTGGACACTCAATGAACCTGCTAATAATACTAACAACATGCATTATGTCAGGCCTAGTAGTAGTCAAATACATCAAACTTCCTATAATTTGCTTGTAGATTCTGCTATCTATCTTCTTTCCATCTGAATTTTTCACAAGTTGCAAACCCACTTCAGTTGGTGTTTTGACATGATTGCAATTCTTCATTCCAAATCTATCTAGAATATCTTGAGCATACTTTCTTTGAGTAATAAAAATACCAGTTGTAGATTGTACCACTTCGATGTCAAGAAAATAGTGCATCATTCCAAGATCAGACATCAAATTCAAGCATCATGGACTGCTTAAATTTTTCAAACATTTCAGCATTATTACCAGTATAAATCAAGTCATCTACATATAAGCACACCACAAGTATCTTTCCTCCTTCAGCTTTAATAAACAGAGTGTGCTCATATGGACATTTTGAAAAACTTTCTTTCAAAAAATAAGCTTCAATACGACTATACATAGCTTGTGGAGCTTGTTTTAGTCTGTACAAAGCCTTTTTCAGTCTATACACTTTTGACTCTTCTCCATTTTTAACATAACCAGGAGGTTGATCGATAAATACCTGTTCTTTCAAGTCTTTGTGCAAGAAAGCCGACTTGACATCCAATTGAAAAACATGCTTCAATACGCTTCAATACGACTATTCTTTCAAAAAATAAGCTTCAATACGACTATACATAGCTTGTGGAGCTTGTTTTAGTCTGTACAAAGCCTTTTTCAGTCTATACACTTTTGACTCTTCTCCATTTTTAACATAACCAGGAGGTTGATCGATAAATACCTGTTCTTTCAAGTCTTTGTGCAAGAAAGCCGACTTGACATCCAATTGAAAAACATGCCACAAATTTTGTGCTGCCAATGCAATTACCAATCTGATTGTATCATGTCTTGCAACTGGAGCGAACACTTCTTCATAATCTACGCCAAATTCTTACTTGTAACCTTTCGCGACCAAGTGAGCTTTGTGTTTTTCCACCTCCCCATTTTCTTTCAATTTGGTCTTGAAAACCCACTTTACATCAATGGTTTTCTGCCCTTTAGGAAGTTCAGCTAACTCCCATGTTGAGTTTCTTTCTATTGCTGTAATTTCTTCATTCATTGCTTTTCTCCATTTTGATTGTTTGACTGCATCTTCAAATGTTACGGGATCACAATCTACAAAAAGTGCAAAATGAACAAGTGGATCCTCAGACTGATCAATTCCTGTTACCTCATAATCACTCATCCATGCTGGTCTTTTTCTATTTCTTGTTTCTCTTGCATCTACAAGTGAATCTTGAACCACCACTTGTCCATCTTAAGTGGTGATTGGTTGCTGCAACATCTCTAAACTCTGTTGCTTTCCTTCTTCATCTTGTCCATCAAAACCTGCTTGATTTTGTTGTTGAGAACTAGCTCCATATTACGTCTCGGCTAATGACAATTTTCTTGGTGATAGGATTATATAGTTTGTAAGCTTTGGAACAATCACTAACACCAAGAAAAATGCATTTCTCACCTTTGTTATCTAGCTTCATTCTTTTTTGATCTGGAATATGTGCATAACAAACACACCTGAAAATTCTGAAATGATCAACTCTTGGCTTTCGACCGCTCCGTGCTTCCTCTGGTGTCATATTTTGAACAGCAAGGGCAGGACTTCCATTCAGAATATGGATACTGCAGTTAACTACTTCCGGCCAAAAAAGTTTTGGAACACTCCTTTTTGTCAAAAGACTCCGTACCATATTCAACATAGTACGATTTTTGCGTTCACAAACACCGTTTTGTTGGGGTGTGTAGGCTGCTGCCAGTTGCCTTTTGATTCCATTATTTTCACAAAAAATGGTAAATTCTTGTGAGATATATTCACTGCCACGATCCGTGCGAAGTATTTTGATTTGACTGCTTGTTTCTTTCTCAACTAGAACTTTTAACCTTTTGAAAGCTTCAAAAGTTTCTGATTTTTCCTGCAAAAAATACACCCATGTCTTCCGGCTAAAATCATCAATAAAGGTAATGATGTATCTTTTACCTCCATTTGATGATGAATTAATTGGACCGCAAAGATCGAAATGTACCAACTCCAATACATTTTTTGCTCTCCATGAGTTTTCTCGAGGAAATTGCTAACAGCACATTCTTCACAAATTTGAGAAGGAGTTGTAATTTTAGGGAGATCTGTGACCATATTTTTTTGCTGCAGAGTGTTTAGTCCACCAAAACTCAAATGACCATAACGAAGATGCCATAGCCGTGTTGTATTTTTCATACTGGTTGAGAAGCATAAAGAACTTGAATTATGAAGCTGAAGTGGGAACATACGATTTGCAGTCATTTTAACTTCAACAATCAAACCAAGCTTTGAGTCTTCAATTCGACATAATCCATTTTTAATAGTTATCTCATAACCCTTTTCCTGCAGCTGATCAATACTCAATAAATTAGTCTTTAAATCTGGAACAAAAAACACATTAGAAATTGTGTGGAAAGAGTTATCTTTCATCTGCAATATGATTTTGCCCTTTCCCATGACAGATACAGTGGAGTCCTTGCCAAACTTGACAGTGTTGCGGAAGGTTTCATCCAATTCGGAGAATGCCCTCTTTTCTCCACACATGTGGTTGCTACAGCCAGTGTCCAAATACCATAGGTTTTGTTGACATTCTTCATTTGCATTACACACCATCAAAAGCGAAAATTCTTCTTCCTTTGCTGCAAAGTTAGATACTTCTACACTTTGCTTATTTAAATTTGTTCGACACTCAGATTGATAATGTAGCAACCGGTAATTGCCAGCCTTGATTTTTAATAGTATCATTTTGTAACTTTTATTTTTATATAATTAAGTAAATTTGATTGGTTGCTTAAATAGGTTAAAGTTGGTTAGTCAAGGGCATAAGTGTAATTGTGGAGCAAGTGTTATAAATGGAGGGTTTAATGAAGGTTTAGCTGCCACTGTTTCTTATTTCCTCATTCGGCATTCAGCTCAGCTCAGCAGAGCAGATTCCTCTCAGCAATTTCCCCTCCGATTTCTTCAACCTAGGTGAGCTTTATTTCAATTTTCTTACTGTTTAGTGATTATAGATGATATGGGAGCTTGTAGAAGCGTGTTTTGGGAATGCGGTGAGTAAGAGTGAGTTCGGGTCTTTGCGATGAATCGGGAATGCCCGAAGAACAGAGCTCCCGAATAACCTCCTTAGACTTCTGAATAGTTTAGAATGAGATTTAGTGAAGATCTAATCGATACTCTGTCTATGATTTTAGGTTTGAGAAAACTCCCGAAGTAGCCTTCCACCAAACATTTCTAGGAAGTCAGGCAAGTAGAGTATGTGTGTGTCTTCGGGCCTACATCACAAAACAGTAGGATTTATGCTTGTTTTGTATGTTTTCAGTATGTCATGCATCATGTTTATGAAAGAACATGAAAAAGAATTTACATGTAATGGCATGGTAAGGCATGAGTAGTTTGAATCAGGCAAACTATTAAGGAAACTAATCCGCCCCTTAATCGAGTAGAGGATGTAGACTTTGAGAAATTTGATCCACTTCCCATCGTAGGAGGGATCAGATCAGCTATTAAGGGAACTAATCCGCCCCTTAATCGATTAGAGGATGTAGACCTTGGAAAATTGATCCACCTCCCATTGTACAGTGGGATCAACATAAAACGAATACAACTGAGTTGTGAAAGTAGAAACTGCATGATTAAGTTTTATGTTTTAGTACTTCATTTCATTTTACTCTACTTATTTAGCATTAGGCTAATAGATGAGTTTTGTGATGTAGGTGCTGAGGTTTCATGATGTGCCTACGATCCTGAATTGTCAAGCACAGACCAAGGTATGTATTTTGACTATTTTATTTACTAATTGGTTTGTGAATTTTGTAGGAAAAAGGTTTACTTAAAGCTTGGAATTTTAAAGAGGGAATTTGTCTTCCCTTCATCAATTGTGTAACCAAGCTAATTGCATAATTTTTAGTTTAACTTTAATTTGGCAAACATTGGCCTTTTATGTAATTTGGACAAACATTTAGTCCTTATATTTAGTCATGCATAATTAGGCATTTAGGGGTAGATTGTGTGGTTAGGATTAGTTGGTGGCATAGATGTTTGGTAAACCCATGAGCCATGAGAGCAACAAGCCCACGTGCAATTAAAGAGGAAATTGGGCCATACTCGTCAACTAAGCCCATAAGCTTATGAAATCAGTCTCAGCCCAACCCACTTAACCTTACATGAAGCAGCCCAGCCCAATTGAAATCAGTCGAATTGCAGCTTGCTCCTCAAATCCATGATGAAGCCCAGCGAGCAGCTCAGCGACAGAGGCGATCTTCAGACGATCTTCAGCAAGCAACCACGGATTCAGAGATCGACGGCGAGCACTCTGCGAGCGCACGGATTGCTCACCTAGACTAGCTGACCAACTGAAGCCTCTCTTTGCTCCAAGCAAGCGGCCTCGTCAGGAGAAGCCCTCCATTTCGCGAATGCCAGCAGAAGCCTTGCAACAGCTAGTTCTTCCTCTGGGTATTTCCAAACCTATCCACCTTAGGTATTTAAGCATCGCTTTTGGTGTTTGTATGCAATTCCTTTGATCAATACAAACCTATTTTGCTCTCTTTGAAAATCCAGAAGGATTTCTGGTTGCCGTCAAGGTAAGCCACGGCCCTGTCGTGAGGAGTGTGCCTCCATTGATCATCAGTCTTACGGTGGCTGTGATCTCTTAATTTCCCTCCCTCTCTGTTATCAGAGTTTAAAAGGCTAAGGATGGTAACCGGGCCAAGCAGCTGTTGCCTTTCCACGGGAAGGCATGCACCAAGAAGCATAACATAAGATAGCTTCTCGGTCAGCCAAGGGTTTTTCCACATTCCATTTCTACTTCGCTGCATTTGTCATTACCTTTTTAACTTGTTCTGTTTCTCCTTCCCCCTTTTTCTGTCATTTCAACAGGTGAGTTCTTTGAGTTTACAGAAGGATAGACGAAGTTGATGGAGCACCTCTATGCCACGGTTTGGTACACTGATGAGGCGGTTTAACTAATGTCAGTAGTGGACAAGTGCTTTGTTGATGTGTGCTGAGAATTTTTATGACAGTGATAGTCTTAATATTTCTGTTATGTTTTTGAAGTTACTCTGATAAGGATACATTATTAGTTTTAACTGTAGTTCTTTTACTGGATTTTGACATTTTATGGAGTCAAGTTATTTTGAATGGTAACTGTGAAAATTTGCAAGTTCTTTCAATAGTCAGAGTTGTTCACTGCTTAGAGTGTAATCGGTCAAGTTGTTGTCATAGAGTCATGGACGAGAATGTCGAACAAAGTCGTGGAAGGGCATATCGTCCAGAGTCGAATGTGGGAAACAGTTGCTTATTCTGTGGACAAGTGTAGTCGTCTCAGGTTAAGAATAGGAACATCGTTCAAAGTCACGTGACCCATGGATGATAAAGTCGCGTGGTCCGTGGACGATGAGATTAAGTAAGTCTATGGACTTTAGTCCGTGGACGATGAGTCTTTGTAAACCGTGAGTAATGAAGTTACGTGGCCCGTGGATGATAAAGTCACGTGGCCCGTGGACGATAAAACTTAACTAAGTCTGTGGAAGAAAATCCGTAAACGTTAAACCTATGTAGCCGTGGACGAGGGGAGCAGTAGTCCAAAGTTGTCGTCCAGAGTATTGTTATCAAAAACGTTGTCATTTAAATTAATGTTGTTTGTAGCGATATTGTCCACAGTCACTTGTTCAGAGCTAGTCGTCCACAGTCGCTTGTCCAGAGTTCGTCGTCCAAAGCCGTAGACGGACGTGTTGTCCAAGGTCAGAGTCGACAAACTCTGTAGGTGCTAGATTGACAATAATGTCGAGCTAGCTGCAGATGTCTCTGAGAAGTTTCGAACGTTTTTCTTATGGTCTTGTTTAAACAGTAAGAATTTTCTAGTTTGTTTTTGTAAAGACTCTGTTTTACACAAATATTTTTCCGCTACAAGTTTTTGATGTTTTTAAATAAATTTCGAATTTTAGCCGTTGAGTAGAAATTTTAAATTTTCCTAGAATTTTCTTAATACAGTCGAAGTATGTGATTAAAAAATCGGGTTTATTAATTTGGGGCGTTACAGATAATGTCGTACCTATGACAGCGGTAGCACTCCACATGTGATTTATCTGTTGGCTTTGACCTCTAAGGTGTTGAATTATGACCTCCATGCCCTCTTTCTCTTCCTTGAGATTGATTTTCTTGATGCTGATGATGTTGTTGGTTGCCACGGCCATAGCTTCCTGGGCCTCTTCCTCGACCTCCACATGTTGTTAAATGATTTTCTACTGTTGCTTTCAGTGCTTGCTCCTCTTTATCCTGCTGGAAAACTTTGTGCTCATGTACTAGCAAAGAGCTTTGCAACTCATCAATGGAGAGTTCAAATATCTTTGGATTCTTCTATGGAGCACACAACAAAATTGTATTTTGGCCTCATTGATCTAAGAATTTTCTCAACAATGGTGACATCCTCCATTTTCTCTCAATGAATCCTCATCTTAGTAGCAATTGCCATCGTTCTCGCAAAAAAATTTGTGACTGATTCGCTTGACTTCATGCGTAAAGTTTCGAATTCAGCTCGAAATCCTTGAAACTGCAATCGCTTTGCTTTGGCATTCCCCTGATACTATTTCTTCATGGAGTCCCAAATTTGTTTGGAGGTATCTTTGCAAAGAATTGTCTCCAAAGTTGCTCGATCAATTGCTTGAACAAGATAATTTTTGGCTTTAAGATCTTTCAACTTTAAGCCTTAAAAATCTGCCTGTTGTGTTTCTGTAGCTCCGGTTGCTGGTTCTGCTACTCCAGAGTCAACAACGTGCCAATACTCCTTTGACCTCAAAAAGTTCTCCATTAGCATGCTCCAATGATCGTAGTGACCATCGAACCGTGGAATTGCGGATTGTACAAAGTTATCTGAGGAAGCCATTGACTGCTAGCTGCTGCTTCAAACAAACAATAGCTCTGATACCACTGATAATGCAACCACAAAAATAATGAAGGCAAAGAAGAGATTAATCTGTCACAATTCATCAGAACATGAAATGCTCTTTTTATAGAGTTGTACATCAACCGAAATGAACTAGAAAATAGGCTAACAAAGTGCCATGTTGCTACTGCCACTAAAGACCACTTATTCTGCTAAAAACCAGGAAAAATTCATAACAAACTAAACCCACTAAACCACTACTGGTGTTGACTCGTTTAACTAAAACTCATATAAAACAAATATCTAACACCTCTAGCCTGTTGTGCGAAAGGTCAAGAACATAAAGCTTAGTGAGTGAAGATATCTGAGGTGGGATTGGCCCTGTAAGCTGATTGAAACTGAGATTGAGAGCTATTTCCAGACTCAGAATCATGCCAATCTCCGCCGGAATGTTGCCAGAGATATTGTTATCACTGAGATCAAGCAGTTGGAGGCTTGAATAGAGACTGATCGTGTGAAACCCACCAACCCGTTTAGGGGAGAAAGCAGAGGAGGACAAAAAGGTAATCTTCTTTCCCTAAATTAACTTGCCACCTGTACCCTTTCTTCTCCTCTACTTAAAAAACTTCCTTCTGTTATTTTCTTCCCCAGAAAACCTCCTGTTGAAGGCGCCGCAGACCAGAGAAAAACGTGAAAAACAGAGGAAATAGAAACCTAGAGAGAAAACCAGCCGACGACGATTTGGCCTCCGATTCCAAAGATTTCTGTTTCAAAACATTACTCGCGTATTCCTCTTCAACCTTTGTGAAACGATTTTGAGCGACGAAAATTGGTAAGTTAAAATCCCTCTTTTCTTTGTGTTGTTCTGTGTCTTAAAAACATAGATTTTTGAGCGAATACTTTCCTTGTTAGAATCAGTGGTTGAAATTTTCTGATATTTGTTTGGAGGAAGAAGAAATTCGTTTGCTGCTTTAATTTGGAAGTTGATGAGGTGAGAATTTACAGATTCGGAGGTATTGAGAAAACCAAAACTTTATTGTTGGTCGAAACTGTTACATTAAGCAACTCTACATATTGGATCAGGAGCTTTAAATTGGTCAAATAAACGTTTGAGAAAATGGACCTATATTTATAGAAAGGAAAATTATCGATTTGAACCCTGTACTATACAAGTTTTTTTTAATTCGGCCCCTGTACTAAAAAAACTGGCAAACCGAACCCTGTACTTTGATTCTGTTATCAGTTTTGACCTCTATCAACAATTTCATTAAACCCTCATTGAAAAAACTACCAAACGATCGTAGATTCAATTGAAAGTTTTACCACATGTTCATTACTTAATGAGAAGATAATCTGAGAATTTTAGTGATTTTTTAACACATCTACGATTTATTGTAATTTTATTTTATATTTTTAAAAATATTATAATAAATCATACAAGTTTTAACAAATTACGCAAATTTTTTTATTATCTACCCATAATATGGTGAACATCTGGAAAAAGTTTCAAATAAATCCAATATCTTTTGGTATTTTTTTAAATTAATCTAAGTTTCTTCTTTACTTTATAAATTAAGTTTTAAAAAAATAACAAACAATATTTGATTTATTTGAAAAAATTTTCATATGTTTAATTATCATTGGTAGATAATAGAAAAAGTTTCGTGATTTTCTAAAATTTGTATGATTTATTATAATATTTTTATAAAATACTAAAATAAAATTTCAATAAATCGTACATGTGTTAAACAATCACGAAAATTTCCAGATTATTTTCTCATTAAGTAGTGAACATGTGGTAAAAATTGCAACTGAATCCAAGATTGTTTGTTAGTTTTTTCAATGAGGGTTTAATGAAATTATTGATAGAAAGTCAAAACTGATAACAGAATTAAAGTACAGGGTTCGGTTTGCCGGTTTTTTTAGTACAGGGGCCGAATTGAAAAAACGTGTATAGTACAGGGTTCAAATCGATAATTACCCTTATAGAAATTTTCTGAATTGATAGAAAATTGTCTAAATCTCACAATTAAGATTTGAGATTTCAATGGTTCGTTATTTTAATTGGAGGTTTGAATTGTGGGAAATTGACAGATTGGAGGAACCAACTTATTTAATTAAGTCTTTGGACTTTTGGACATCGGAATATTAAACTTTGGTTTTTATCTATTGTAAGTTCACTCGAGGTAGGGGTTTATTTTATTTTCGGTTAAGTATTATTATTTTTTTAAAATTAAATTCAATTATTTGGCATAAAATGTTCATTTAATTTTTATACTATTATTTTCATTCACACATTTATCTACTACATATTTTATCATTAATAAAAATTGTGTGGTTTTAACTAGAAGTAATAGGACAGCTGTAGAGCCGTGTCCTTGGGAACGAAACCCTAAACCAGATCAAGGTAATATGGCGTGCGACCGCCTCATGTCGATGTTTTGGCTTATGGCCTAGTGTGCTCGGAGTCCATGAGAGGCTCCATTTTCACCGAACATCTATTTAAATTGCATAACTGCATTTTTATTAAATCTATGCATAATATTATATAACTGCTGGAAATAAACTCTACCCCTATTGAGTTTAGTCGACTCAGCCCAAACGACTACTATTTTTCAGGGTTCGGTAAAGGAGAAATTAATTATTGACACGAGAACAATTACCTTGCAGAATTTCCTATTTTAATAAATTTTCTTGAGGATGTATTTTATATTTTTAAGGTGAGACATACTGTAGATGTGTAAGCTTTATTGTATTTAATTTACATGTGTTATTTTATTTGGACATGTATCATTACATTATCTGGTGTCACTTGTTGGACCTGTTTATTTATCTTTCCGGGCTTGGCTTATCTTAATTAGTTAATATTTCGCTGCGATTAGTGAAATTTAGTGCTAAGGGTCGGACGATCTAGTCCTTTTCGGGCCGGGTCGTTCCTCGTTCTGTTGCGGGTCCCCTTTTGAGGCGTGACAGAAAATTTAGTATCAGAGCCAGGTTTCCCATCTTGAAAAGTGACACTTATAAGATAGATGATGTGATGATATACAAAAATTCTCATTATGAAAAAGGACGTAACACAAGAACTGATTGGGTCAAATATGCTATTTGAAAAGCATCTCGAGATTGTTCGCTAGACAATGAGGACATTCCATATTCGTATATATGTTGTTTAGAATAATTGGAAATTAATGGAGAAACAATATGTGTACACTTTGTAGATTGAGATAAGGGATGGAATAAGAGGATAAGAACTCTTTTGTATTAGTTTGTGGACATTTGAGATTATCTGAAAAATAAGAAATACATCTTATGATATAAGTATTGGTCTCTTTCAGAAAAATTCAAGACTTATATTGTCTTACTGGGAATTCTTTAGTCCGAGTTAGGGACTCTTGTTCGTAAGGAAAATATTAGTGAACATTCTCAATAGGTCTTCATTTTGTGTGTTTCAACTCAAGGGTAGGTCTCTGCTGAAGTGGTTAAAGATTCTTGAATCAAGATTGTTATGAGAGAACCTTCAATTTTAGAAAAATGATGTCAAGTTATAGAACTGTCTTGTGGTATTAAGGTGTTTGGTTGCGATAAATGAATGATAAGTTTAGAAAGTATCAGAGTAATAAAATTTGTTTAAGACTAACGAAGATATAGTCCGGTTCTATTTTTTTGTTCAAGTATAAAGATTTTGACTTTAGAAATTGTCTCAATAAGTATAAGAAGAGAGATGATTGAAAATAGTTTATTATGATGAATATTAGGAATGTAGAAGATTGGAGCATTTTGGTGGTATGTTCTTTTATTAGTGGTGACTTCCTTTAATGTTTTTAAGGCCAAGTTTAACGATTGTGGAATGTGTCGAGGAATCTTTTGGCAAAGAGAAACCCATTCAATGATGATGAAAATGATCAGTATGATGTCATGGTTTTAATACCTATGATTGGATTGAAATTTTATTAGACTCATTAATATGAAGTTTAGTTTACTTAGCATGATACAACTGTTTGTAGAGTGTTTTGATGAGGATAAAGATTGGATGATAAGAATGAATTGAGTAAGAAGAGCTAGTAGAGAAGTTCTTTTAAGTACTGATGATTTGATCAGACATTTAGTCACAAATGGTGCGGCAATTATTTTTCCATTTATTAGATAAATTTATGGGATCATATTATTATCTTTATTTTGGAAGTAGTGATAACAAGACTTGGATGTTCTTTTATGAACTGGTGACAACAATGGTGAGTTAATTCACGTCTTTGAATGTTATGATCATTAGACTCAAGTTGTCTACTAAAATGATTAGTTTAGATAGATTAAATTGATTCAATCATGTGTAAGAACCAATTAAGAGAACATTTAACAAGAGTTGATCGTTAAGTGAAGCTTGTGATGATAGTCTGATTTGACCGTAGATTGTTGAGGTTAGAGCATTTGGTTTATGTTTCTTGTTATTAGAGGTGACTAGGTAATAGTCAAGTGGTATCTAGAATTATCAGTTTGACTTGAGTGTCATGATGGTTGTTTTGAGGATACGCCCGAGATATACCCAACTACGAGAATTTTATGCTTCATTCTCCCATTGCTCTAATTATTATAGTTTAGTGGAAAGGCCTTTGTACAAAATTGAATGATTTATAATGTTGAAATTTTATTGTGATACTATACCATGGGAGGTACTTTATTATTCAGTTAGATACATGGTCGCTGTCATAGAATAAATTTTGATTGAACGTTAGATCAATGTCCAACATTGATTAGTGTATGGGATTGAAGAGTTTCAGCGTGAATGGATTAAAGAAATTTATCGAGATTAAATTATGGGTGTTGACTATCATCAAACTTGAGAGTGAAACATTAAGACAACCATTCTATTGTTTTTGGGCACGTTTGGTTTTGGGCTGCCATATGTCACTTATATAAAAAGCTGAGTGTTAGAACCGATTATGTGTTAATAAAGTTATTTTGAGTAAATCCATGGTGGTGTGACAGTTAGGGTTATCCCAGATGCGATCTAATAATGGCAGTGAAATCTAGTGGTGAAGTTATTATAAAGTTATTGCAAGGATGAAAATTTAAAGTTATTGTAGTTTGGAAGTTTAGGTATATGGTGAAAAGTCAGATTCATCATATAGTTTTGATTGCAAAATATGAGAAACAATGTTGAATGTAAGACCTAGTTGTGGTGTAAGTCATTTTTGGGTTAAAGGAAAAAAAAAAATTGGCTTCTAGATTTATTGGCTCATTTCAAACCATAGAACGAGTTGGTTTAGTAGTCTACCATTTGGACTTACCACCATAGTTGAATTATATATTCCATATTTCTATGTCATATCCTGGACCATAGTACCTATCCAGGAAGATGTCTCCTATGAAGAGGGGCCTGAGAAAATTTGAAGTCGAGATATTAAGGTACTGCGTCGTCGGGAGGTACCTTTAGTAAGAGTGCAATGGAAGAACCACATCGAAAGAGAAAGTACTTGGGAACTTGAATCGGAGATGAGAATAAAGTATCCTCTACTATTTAGTGATATGACCTTAATTGATCCAAATTTCGAGAACGAAATTTCATTAAGTGGGGGAGAATGTGAAACCCACCAACCCGTTTGGGGGGAGAAAGCAGAGGAGGACAAAAAGGTAATCTTCTTTCCCTAAATTAACTTGCCACCTGTACCCTTTCTTCTCCTCTACTTAAAAAACTTCCTTATGTTATTTTCTTCCCCAGAAAACCTCCTGTTGAAGGCGCCACGGACCAGAGAAAAACGTGAAAAACAGAGAAAATAGAAACCTAGAGAGAAAACCAGCCGACGACGATTTGGCCTCCGATTCCAAAGATTTCTGTTTCAAAACATTACTCGCGTAGTCCTCTTTAACCTTTGTGAAACGAATTTGAGCGATGAAAATTGGTAAGTTAAAATCCCTCTTTTCTTTGTGTTGTTCTGTGTCTTAAAAACATAGATTTTTGAGCGAATACTTTCTTTGTTAGAATCAGTGGTTGAAATTTTCTAATATTTGTTTGGAAAGAAGAAGAAATTTGTTTGCTGCTTTAATTTGGAAGTTGATGAGCTGAGAATTTATAGATTCGGAGGTATTGAGAAAACCAAAACTTTACTGTTGGTAGAAACTGTTACATTAAGCAACTCTACATATTGGATCAGGAGCTTTAAATTGGTCAAATGAACGTTTGAGAAAATGGACCTATATTTATAGAAATTTTCTAAATTGATAGAAAATTGTCTAAATCTCACAATTAAGATTTGAGATTTCAATGGTTCGTTATTTTAATTGAAGGTTTGAATTGTGAGAAATTGACAGGTTGGAGGAACCAACTTATTTAATTAAGTCTTTGGACTTTTGGATATCGGAATATTAAACTTTGGTTTTTACCTATTGTAAGTTCACTCGAGGTAGGAGTTTATTTTATTTTTGGTTAAGTATTATTATTATTTTTTAAATTAAATTCAATTATTTGGCATAAAATGTTCATTTAATTTTTATGCAATTATTTTCACCACACATTTATCAATTGCATATTTTATCATTGATAAAAATTGTGTGGTTTTAACTAGAAGTAATAGGACAGCTGTAGAGCCGTGTTCTTGGGTGCGAAACCCTAAACCTGATCAGGGTAATATGGCGTGCGACCGCCTCATGTCGATGTTTTGGCCTATGGCCCAATGTGCTCGGAGTCCATGAGAGGCTCCATTTTCATCGAACATCTATTTAAATTGCATAACTGTATTTTTATTAAATCTATGCATAATATTATATAACTGCTGGAAATAAACTCTACCCCTATTGAGTTTAGTTGACTCACCACAAACGACTACTATTTTTGAGGGTTTGCTAAAAGAGAAATTAATTATTGACACGAGAACAATCACCTTGCAAAATTTCCTATTTTAATAAATTTTCTTGAGGATGTATTTTATATTTTTAAGGTGAGACATATTGTAGATGTGTAAGCTTTATTGTATTTAATTTACATGTGTTATTTTATTTGGACATATATCATTACATTATCTAGTGTCACTTGTTGGACCTGTTTATTTATCTGTTCGGGATTGGCTTATCTTAATTAGTTAATATTCCGCTGCTGCGATTTGTGAAATTTGGTGCTAAGGGTCGAATGATCTAGTCTTTTTCGAGCCGGGTCGTTCCCCGTTCTGTTGCGGGTCCCCTTTTGGGGCGTGACAGATTGATAAAGGAACCGACCCCGAGAATGAATTCGCTCAGAGAATGAGCTTGTTTAATGAAGCCAGACGACCCAAACTTTCAGTGATCAAACCCGAAAACCAGTTGTCTGTAACGTCAAGAACTTGAAGTTCCGAGAGAGACGACAGAGAATCCGGAAGAGGACCTTCTAAAATATTGCTATGCAGGTCAATCATTTGTAACTCGGAGCAACTTCCGATCTCGTTTGGGACAGACCCAGAAAGGAGATTCCCTGAAAGATCGAGAAAATTTAAGCTCTTGAGATTCCCGAATGACTTGGGAATCCCACCAGTAATCCGATGATTTCCAAGACGGAGCCGGAGAAGAGAGGTCGTGTAGCACCCGGCCCTATCGAACCAGCTCTTTTATTATTAATAAAATACACTTTATTAGTCAATAAATTAAGTAGGGTTATTAAATAACTTGGCAAAGGGCATTAGAGTAAATTGCAATTTTCAAAGAGTGGATAACGTATTTAAGGGAAGAGGGTTGGGTTTAATGCACTGTAGCCGCCACCATTTCATACCATTTCCTCTTCGGGTTTCAACTCAGGCAGACGAGCTCTCTAGGCGATCTTCCTCGCGAGATTCACCTTCGACCTAGATAAGTTTTCCATTCATCTTCTCGATATTATAGTGAGTAGATAGCGGGAGTGCAATGCGTGTGTAACTTGGTGAATGCTGTGAGTGAGCTGAGTTCGAGTTTAGTGCTGAACCAAGAATGTGCGATGGCCCGAAGTTCTAAGCTAGCTCCTTAGATTCGTGAATGGTGTGGGATGAGATTTAGTGAAGTTCTGATTAGTGTTCTGTTTATGACACTAGGTGAACAGGGCTTTCAAGTAGTTGAAACCGAGCGATTTCCAGGAGACCAGGTAAGTAGAGTTTGTTTGTGCCTTCGGGCCTACATCACAAAACAGTAGGATTAATGTATGTTCGTGTGCTTATTTCCAGTTGTCATGCATCATATTTTGAAATGTACGAAAATGAATTTACATGATTTTGAATCGGCAAGGAATGAACAGATTGAAACAGTACGTGAAGCAGATTTGTTGTTAAGGGAATTAATCCAACCCTTAATGAGCCAGTGGATTGAGGTTTTGGGAAAAGTGATCCGCTTCCCAATCCGACAGAGGGATCTGAACAGTTATGAGTATCAGATTTGCTGTTAGGGGAATTAATCCAACCCTTAACGAGCCAGTGGATATTTATACTTTGGGAGAAATGATCCAACTCCCAATTTCACAGGGGGATCTGTACAGAAACGATGAATATGCAACTGAGATGAGAAAAGTAGAAACTGCATGTTTAGGAATTTATGATTCAGTATTTCATTTCACTATTGCTTTACTTGCTTAGCATTAGGCTAACAGATGAGTTTTGTGATGTAGGTGAAGAAGCTTTAGCAGGTGTGTTTACTGAGTTCACAGAAGGCTAGTTGGGTTGGAGGAGTGCATCCACACAATGTTCTGGCAGCTGATGGGGCAGTTTAATTGATGTCTGTTGGAGTGAAGGTTTTATTATCAATGCTTTATTTTAGATGGATCGAGTTTTCATAACAGTAGTGATTTCAGTGTTTTGAACAAATTGAGTTTTATTATTTGATAATGGCATTCCGCTGAGGTTTGAAGATTTGCACTTGTTGGATTTTAAGCAATACATGGGTTTGAATCCTTTTCTGAGTGATTTCAGTAAGGCAAATAGATTCTTTTTCATAAATGGAGTTATATTGTATAATTAGGAGTAGCCAGAATGTCGCCCTGAATCTATCGGTAGATGGGATGTGTTTTGTTATCTGTCGGTAGATGCATTCTATCGGCAGAAGTTGAGTAGTTTGAACCTACCGGAAGGAGATGTCTATCGGTAGGTGTATCCAAATTTCTATCGGATGATGTCTTCAGTAAAGGCATCGGAAGATGTAGCCTTATTTCTATCGATAGATATAGACCCATTTCTATCGGCAGATGAAGTCATGTTGACTTCATCGGCAGTTGAAGTTGTATGTGCAGTCGTGTTGGCTTCATCGGCAGATGAAGTCATGTTGACTTCATCGGCAGATGAAGTTGTGCTGACGTGACGTCATCGGCAGATGAAATCATGTTGACTTCATCGGAAGATGAAGTTGTGCTGACGTCATCGGCAGATTGAAATCGTGTTGACGTCATCGGCAGATGAAGTTGTGCTGCCGTCATCGGAGATGAAATGTGTTTGACGTCATCGGCATATAGTCATGTTGACTTCATCGGCAGATGAAGTCATGTTGACTTCATCGGCAGATGAAGTCATGTTGACTTCATCGGCAGATGAAATTGTGTTGACGTCATCGGCAGATGAAGTCATGTTGACTTCATCGGCAGATGAAGTCATGTTGACTTCATCGGCAGATGAAGTTGTGCTGACGTCATCGGCAGATGAAGTCATGTTGACTTCATCGGCAGATGAAGTCATGTTGACTTCATCGGCAGATGAAGTCATGTTGACTTCATCGGCAGATGAAGTCATGTTGACTTCATCGGCAGATGAAGTTGTGCTGACGTCATCGGCAGATGAAGTTGTGCTGACGTCATCGGCAGATGAAATTGTGTTGACGTCATCGGCAGATGAAGTTGTGCTGACGTCATCGGCAGATGAAGTTGTGCTGACGTCATCGGCAGATGAAGTTGTGCTGACGTCATCGGCAGATGAAGTTGTGCTGACGTCATCGGCAGATGAAATTGTGTTGACGTCATCGGCAGATGAAATTGTGTTGACGTCATCGGCAGATGAAGTTGTGCTGACGTCATCGGCAGATGAAGTTGTGCTGACGTCATCGGCAGATGAAGTTGTGCTGACGTCATCGGCAGATGAAGTCATGTTGACTTCATCGGCAGATGAAGTTGTGCTGACGTCATCGGCAGATGAAATTGTGTTGACGTCATCGGCAGATGAAGTTGTGCTGACGTCATCGGCAGATGAAGTTGTGCTGACGTCATCGGCAGATGAAGTTGTGCTGACGTCATCGGCAGATGAAGTTGTGCTGACGTCATCGGCAGATGAAGTTGTGCTGACGTCATCGGCAGATGAAGTTGTGCTGACGTCATCGGCAGATGAAATTGTGTTGACGTCATCGGCAGATGAAGTTGTGCTGACGTCATCGGCAGATGAAATTGTGTTGACGTCATCGGCAGATGAAGTTGTGCTGACGTCATCGGCAGATGAAGTTGTGCTGACGTCATCGGCAGATGAAGCAGCCCGCCGCGAAATGTCTTTCAGTTCCAAGTCTTCAGGTCCACGTCATCGGCAGGAGTCTTCTATTTGCTGTGTCTGCTTCTTCCGTTGATTTTTTTTCCACCGGCAGATGTGGTGGTCTTTAGAGTTTTAATCGTGTTTTGTGATTTAAACCTTTATTTCTTTTGGTCGATTTATCTCGAACATTTTATCCGATTATCCCAAACACTTATGGTTTTGTTTAACTCTAAGTTACTTAAATTAATTCCGCTGCAAAATTTTAAATTATGAATGAAGTTTTAGTCGTGTACGGGTTTTGTGTGAGAAACCGGGTTCAGAGAATTCGGGGCGTTACAGTATGGTATACAGGACATTCGGTTAAACTGTTCAAAAGATTACTCATACGATTACTCATTAGTGCCAATCGTTGCATGGAAGCACTCCAACAACTGTAAGTGTTTATGTTAGCCTTAGTTATTAGATGTTTATGAAAGTAGTTAACCCTTGTACAGGAATCAAGTATAATGGCCAGACGCCCAGGAAGACCAAGGATACCTAGAGAAATACCAAGCCCAAGGCGTGAAGAGGACTCTAGTGTAATTAGGCAGCTGACCGAATTGATGCGTCAGCAGACAGATATAGTGCGTCAACAGTCTGATCAATTAGGAGTGCTGTTGAGTCGGGAAGCACAAGGAAGTGCCAACTCGGGTTCTAGCAATGAGCATTCTGGAGATAGATTCCGGAGACTAAGACCACCCACGTTTGATGGACAGTCATCCGATCCAATTATTGCTGAAGGATGGCTTAGAAGATTGAAGTATGTTTAGGTGCGCCAGATAGGAGAGTCACGTTGGCTACATTTCATTTGGCTGGCGAAGCTCAACTCTGGTGGGAAACAGTTGAAACCACCACCGACATTCTGACTATGACTTGGTCACAGTTTAAGGACATCTTCTATGAGAAATATTTTAACAGCACGGTCCAGACCGCAAAGAAGTTGGAATTTCTGAATTTGAAGCAGACAGGGTCGGTGGCAGAGTACGGTAGGCAATTTGAGTCCTTGTCCAGGTTTGCTGGACACTTTGCTCATAAGGACGAGGATAAGGTGTTCAAATTTGTGCATGGACTGAAGCCGGAGATCTATCGAGGAGTCAAATTCTGTGGCATTAAAGGTTTAACGTTCAGCGAAGTTGTGTCCACTGCTCTGGAAGTGGAAGAGGCTGAAAGGAAGTGTGCTGGAGCAAAGGAGGTCCCACAAAGGTTTGTCCAGCAACACCATCAGAGAGGAACGAAGAGGCCAAGTGAAGGCCAGAGTAGCCAAGGAGCTGGAGGGAAGGTACAGAATGTCAGGAAATTTCCCCCGTGTCCTAAGTGTTTGAAGAACCACCCCGGGGAGTGCAGGATGGGATTTGGGAAGTGCTTCAACTGTGAGGAGGTTGGCCACACGTACAAAGAATGCCCGAAGCCTAGGATCACCAGATGCTACAATTGTAACAAAGTCGGCCATATTAGCAGAGACTGTCCAGTTCCTAAGAGTGGTCCTGCTATGATTAAACCAAGAATATTCTCCATGACGGAGGCAGGTGAAGAACAGCCTGCTGTAGTGTCAGGTACTATATTGGTCAACTCTGTGCCTGCTTTTACTTTGATAGATTTCGGTGCAACGCATTCATTTATAGCATCTACGTTTGCTGATAAGTTAGATGTACACTTTACCCCTTCTATGCATGTGTTTAATGTTACATTACCTTCTGGTGAGTGCATGCACTCCAATCGAGTGATGCCTGATAGTGAGGTATTAGCGGGGAACATGAATTTGCCTGCTGACCTCATTATTATGGATATATTGGGATTTGATGTAATCTTAGGAATGGATTGGCTGTTTAAGCATTATGCCACGATCGATTGTAGGACTGGAATAGTTAGTTTCCAACCCCCTGGTAACCCGAAACATACCTTCCAAGCTTCAAAGAAGAGCAAGGAAATGACTGTGATGACTTCGATTAACACTAGACCTTCCCTATGTAGAGAGTATTGGTGCTTCCTAGCTAGCGTTATAGACACGCAACTTGTAGGAAAGGCAAACCCTCAAAATGTTTTAGTTGTCCAAGACTTTCCTGATGTATTTTTAGACGACCTTCCTGGTTTACCACCAGATAGAGAAATCGAATTTGTTGTAGATGTCTACCCCGGAGCCGAGCCTGTGTCTAAAAACCCGTATAGACTAGCACCATCAGAACTTAAAGAGTTAAAGAAACAGTTAGAGGATTTGTTAGAAAAAGGGTTCATACGCCCTAGTTTTTCACCATGGGGTGCACCTGTCCTTTTTGTTAAAAAGAAAGACGGATCAATGCGTATGTGCATAGACTATAGAGAGTTGAATAAGCTAACTGTCAAGAACAAGTATCCACTGCCGAGGATTGATGACTTATTTGACCAACTTAAGAGTGCGAGAGTTTTCTCTAAGATTGACCTTAGGTCCGGTTACTATCAGTTGAAGGTTAAATCTGAGGATATCCCAAAGACTGCCTTTCGCACAAGGTATGGACATTATGAGTTTTTGGTTATGTCTTTTGGTTTGACTAATGCGCCAGCAGCCTTCATGGATCTTATGAATAGGGTGTTTCACGAGTATTTGGACAAGTTTGTCATTGTATTCATTGATGACATACTAATCTATTCTAGAACTAAGGAAGAGCATGCAAAACATTTGAGTTTAGTGTTGGATGTACTGAGAAGACACCAGCTTTATGCTAAGTTTTCAAAGTGTGAATTTTGGTTGGATAGAGTTCACTTTCTTGGTCATGTGATCTCTGGTGATGGAATATCTGTGGACCCAGCCAAGGTTCAAGCAGTTAAGGAATGGCCCCAACCGAAGAGTGCTACAGATATTAGAAGTTTTCTTGGACTAGCAGGGTATTACAGAAAGTTCATTGAAGGATTTTCAAAGATTGCCACACCCCTTACTAGGTTAACAAGGAAAAACGTGAAATATACATGGACTGACGAATGTGAGCATAGTTTCCAAACCTTGAAACAGGAGCTGACCAATGCTCCAATTTTGACCCTCCCTGTTGAAGGTGGTAAATTTAGTATTTATTGTGACGCTTCTAAGATCGGTCTTGGCTGTGTGTTGATGCAAGATGATAAGGTTATAGCCTATGCTTCTAGACAGTTAAAAACTCATGAGAAGAACTACCCTACACACGACTTGGAATTAGCTGCCGTTGTATTTGCACTTAAAATTTGGAGGCATTACCTATATGGACAAACTTGTGAGGTATTTTCAGATCATAAAAGTCTGAAGTATATTTTCACGCAAAAAGAACTGAATATGAGGCAGCGTAGATGGTTAGAGTTTGTCAAAGATTATGATTTTGAGATTAAGTACCACCCTGGTAAGGCAAATGTTGTGGCAGATGCCTTGAGTAGAGTCACAACCTCAACCCCAACTATGATTTCCAATATGCCATTAACCTTAGAGTCAGAATTCCAAAAGTTTAATCTAGAAGCAGTGACCAGTGTATCAGCTATACTTTCTGCCATAACCTTAAAGCCTACCATTCTTGAGAAAATAAAGGAAGCTCAGACAAATGATGATGAATGTATCGGGTACAAGTCAAGCATGGATTCTACGGACAAGTCAGAATTTAGTCATTCTACCGATGGAATCCTTAAGTTTAGAAATAGGTGGTTTGTTCCTGCCAATAATGAGCTTCGTGAGGAAATTCTTTCTGAAGCTCACTCTTCCGGATTCTCTGTCCACCCTGGGAGTACAAAGATGTACAGAGATCTCAGGCAGTATTACTGGTGGCCAGGTATGAAAAGAAGTGTGGCGAAGTATGTAGAGTCATGTCTGACCTGCCAGCAAGTCAAAGCTGAACACCAGAGACCCTCAGGGACATTGCAACCCTTACCAGTTCCCGAATGGAAATGGGAACAAATAACGATGGACTTTGTTGTTGGATTACCTAGGACAGCTAAGGGACATGATGCAATTTGGGTGATAGTTGACCGTCTAACCAAGTCAGCTCATTTTCTGCCTATAAAGATAACCTACTCGATGGATCAGCTAGCTGAATTGTACATGCAAGAGATCGTCAGACTGCACGGAGTTCCAAGTTCTATAGTTTCAGACCGAGACTCTAGATTTACATCTAAGTTTTGGAGGAGTTTGCATAAGGCTATGGGAACACAACTTAATTTTAGCACAGCTTTCCACCCTCAAACTGATGGACAATCTGAAAGAACCATTCAAACACTGGAGGATATGCTTCGTGCATGCACATTGGATTTTCAAGGTTCTTGGAACCAGTACCTGTCCTTAGTAGAATTCTCTTACAACAACAGTTTTCAAGCAACCATAGGTATGGCACCATACGAGGCATTATATGGACGGAAGTGCAGATCACCATTGTATTGGGACGAAGTTGGGGAGGCACAATTGATTGGTCCTGAAATTGTGCAACAGACAGTAGAGAAGATTGCTCTTATCCGTCAAAGAATCCTGACAGCTCAAAGCCGACAGAAAAGCTATGCAGACAAAAGACGAAAGGAACTGGAATTTGAGGTAGGTGATGAAGTTTTTCTTAAGGTGTCACCTTTCAAGGGAGTTGTGAGATTTGGAAAGAGAGGAAAGTTGAACCCCAGGTTTATTGGACCGTTCACTATTCTGAAGAGAGTTGGGAGAGCAGCCTATCAGTTGCAACTACCGGCATCTATGGATGGAATACACAGTGTGTTCCATGTGTCTATGTTGAAGAAATGCATTAGGAGTCCATATCAAGTCATGGAACAGCAAGACCTTGAGATTCATCCTACCCTTGCCTATGAAGAGAGACCAGTAAAGATATTAGACCATGCAGTGAAGATATTGCGCAACAAAGAGGTTCCACTAGTGAAAGTCTTATGGCGCAATCAGAACATGGAGGAGACAACTTGGGAACGCCAGCAAGACATGATGGAACAACATCCAGAGTTATTCAGGTACTGAATTTTGAGGACAAAATTCTTTTAAGGGGGGTAGATTGTAGCACCCGGCCCTATCGAACCAGCTCTTTTATTATTAATAAAATACACTTTATTAGTCAATAAATTAAGTAGGGTTATTAAATAACTTGGCAAAGGGCATTAGAGTAAATTGCAATTTTCAAAGAGTGGATAACGTATTTAAGGGAAGAGGGTTGGGTTTAATGCACTGTAGCCGCCACCATTTCATACCATTTCCTCTTCGGGTTTCAACTCAGGCAGACGAGCTCTCTAGGCGATCTTCCTCGCGAGATTCACCTTCGACCTAGGTAAGTTTTCCATTCATCTTCTCGATATTATAGTGAGTAGATAGCGGGAGTGCAATGCGTGTGTAACTTGGTGAATGCTGTGAGTGAGCTGAGTTCGAGTTTAGTGCTGAACCAAGAATGTGCGATGGCCCGAAGTTCTAAGATAGCTCCTTAGATTCGTGAATGGTGTGGGATGAGATTTAGTGAAGTTCTGATTAGTGTTCTGTTTATGACACTAGGTGAACAGGGCTTTCAAGTAGTTGAAACCGAGCGATTTCCAGGAGACCAGGTAAGTAGAGTTTGTTTGTGCCTTCGGGCCTACATCACAAAACAGTAGGATTAATGTATGTTCGTGTGCTTATTTCCAGTTGTCATGCATCATATTTTGAAATGTACGAAAATGAATTTACATGATTTTGAATCGGCAAGGAATGAACAGATTGAAACAGTACGTGAAGCAGATTTGTTGTTAAGGGAATTAATCCAACCCTTAATGAGCCAGTGGATTGAGGTTTTGGGAAAAGTGATCCGCTTCCCAATCCGACAGGGGGATCTGAACAGTTATGAGTATCAGATTTGCTGTTAGGGGAATTAATCCAACCCTTAACGAGCCAGTGGATATTTATACTTTGGGAGAAATGATCCAACTCCCAATTTCACAGGGGGATCTGTACAGAAACGATGAATATGCAACTGAGATGAGAAAAGTAGAAACTGCATGTTTAGGAATTTATGATTCAGTATTTCATTTCACTATTGCTTTACTTGCTTAGCATTAGGCTAACAGATGAGTTTTGTGATGTAGGTGAAGAAGCTTTAGCAGGTGTGTTTACTGAGTTCACAGAAGGCTAGTTGGGTTGGAGGAGTGCATCCACACAATGTTCTGGCAGCTGATGGGGCAGTTTAATTGATGTCTGTTGGAGTGAAGGTTTTATTATCAATGCTTTATTTTAGATGGATCGAGTTTTCATAACAGTAGTGATTTCAGTGTTTTGAACAAATTGAGTTTTATTATTTGATAATGGCATTCCGCTGAGGTTTGAAGATTTGCACTTGTTGGATTTTAAGCAATACATGGGTTTGAATCCTTTTCTGAGTGATTTCAGTAAGGCAAATAGATTCTTTTCATAAATGGAGTTATATTGTATAATTAGGAGTAGCCAGAATGTCGCCCTGAATCTATCGGTAGATGGGATGTGTTTTGTTATCTGTCGGTAGATGCATTCTATCGGCAGAAGTTGAGTAGTTTGAACCTACGGAAGGAGATGTCTATCGGTAGGTGTATCAAATTTCTATCGGATGATGTCTTCAGTAAGGCATCGGAAGATGTAGCCTATTTCTATCGATAGATATAGACCCATTTCTATCGGCAGATGAAGTCATGTTGACTTCATCGGCAGTTGAAGTTGTATGTGCAGTCGTGTTGGCTTCATCGGCAGATGAAGTCATGTTGACTTCATCGGCAGATGAAGTTGTGCTGACGTCATCGGCAGATGAAATCATGTTGACTTCATCGGCAGATGAAGTTGTGCTGACGTCATCGGCAGATGAAGTCATGTTGACTTCATCGGCAGATGAAGTTGTGCTGACGTCATCGGCAGATGAAGTCATGTTGACTTCATCGGCAGATGAAGTTGTGCTGACGTCATCGGCAGATGAAGTTGTGTTGACGTCATCGGCAGATGAAGTTGTGTTGACGTCATCGGCAGATGAAGTTGTGCTGACGTCATCGGCAGATGAAGTTGTGCTGACGTCATCGGCAGATGAAGTCATGTTGACTTCATCGGCAGATGAAGTTGTGCTGACGTCATCGGCAGATGAAGTTGTGTTGACGTCATCGGCAGATGAAGTCATGTTGACTTCATCGGCAGATGAAGTTGTGTTGACGTCATCGGCAGATGAAGTTGTGCTGACGTCATCGGCAGATGAAGTTGTGTTGACGTCATCGGCAGATGAAGTTGTGTTGACGTCATCGGCAGATGAAGTTGTGTTGACGTCATCGGCAGATGAAGTCATGTTGACTTCATCGGCAGATGAAGTCATGTTGACTTCATCGGCAGATGAAGTTGTGTTGACGTCATCGGCAGATGAAGTTGTGCTGACGTCATCGGCAGATGAAGTCATGTTGACTTCATCGGCAGATGAAGTTGTGTTGACGTCATCGGCAGATGAAGTTGTGCTGACGTCATCGGCAGATGAAGTTGTGCTGACGTCATCGGCAGATGAAGTCATGTTGACTTCATCGGCAGATGAAGTTGTGCTGACGTCATCGGCAGATGAAGTCATGTTGACTTCATCGGCAGATGAAGTTGTGCTGACGTCATCGGCAGATGAAGTCATGTTGACTTCATCGGCAGATGAAGTTGTGTTGACGTCATCGGCAGATGAAGTCATGTTGACTTCATCGGCAGATGAAGTCATGTTGACTTCATCGGCAGATGAAGTTGTGTTGACGTCATCGGCAGATGAAGTTGTGCTGACGTCATCGGCAGATGAAGTTGTGCTGACGTCATCGGCAGATGAAGTTGTGCTGACGTCATCGGCAGATGAAGTCATGTTGACTTCATCGGCAGATGAAGTCATGTTGACTTCATCGGCAGATGAAGTTGTGCTGACGTCATCGGCAGATGAAGTCATGTTGACTTCATCGGCAGATGAAGTTGTGTTGACGTCATCGGCAGATGAAGTTGTGTTGACGTCATCGGCAGATGAAGTCATGTTGACTTCATCGGCAGATGAAGTCATGTTGACTTCATCGGCAGATGAAGTTGTGCTGACGTCATCGGCAGATGAAGTTGTGTTGACGTCATCGGCAGATGAAGTTGTGCTGACGTCATCGGCAGATGAAGTCATGTTGACTTCATCGGCAGATGAAGTCATGTTGACTTCATCGGCAGATGAAGTTGTGCTGACGTCATCGGCAGATGAAGTTGTGCTGACGTCATCGGCAGATGAAGTTGTGCTGACGTCATCGGCAGATGAAGTTGTGTTGACGTCATCGGCAGATGAAGTTGTGTTGACGTCATCGGCAGATGAAGTTGTGTTGACGTCATCGGCAGATGAAGTCATGTTGACTTCATCGGCAGATGAAGTTGTGTTGACGTCATCGGCAGATGAAGTTGTGCTGACGTCATCGGCAGATGAAGTTGTGCTGACGTCATCGGCAGATGAAGTCATGTTGACTTCATCGGCAGATGAAGTCATGTTGACTTCATCGGCAGATGAAGTCATGTTGACTTCATCGGCAGATGAAGTTGTGCTGACGTCATCGGCAGATGAAGTCATGTTGACTTCATCGGCAGATGAAGTCATGTTGACTTCATCGGCAGATGAAGTCATGTTGACTTCATCGGCAGATGAAGTCATGTTGACTTCATCGGCAGATGAAGTCATGTTGACTTCATCGGCAGATGAAGTCATGTTGACTTCATCGGCAGATGAAGTTGTGTTGACGTCATCGGCAGATGAAGTTGTGCTGACGTCATCGGCAGATGAAGTTGTGCTGACGTCATCGGCAAACACTTATGGTTTTGTTTAACTCTAAGTTACTTAAATTAATTCCGCTGCAAAATTTTAAATTATGAATGAAGTTTTTAGTTCGTGTACGGGTTTTGTGTGACGAACCGGGTTCAGAGAATTCGGGGCGTTACAGGTCATATTGCCAATTTCCGGCGGGATGGAAGCCGAAATATCGTTTAAAATCAAAAGCAGCTTCGTGAGATTCTGGAGCTGAAATAATCCCGGAGGAATAACTCCGGTGAGTGAATTTTGGGAAAGATCAAGTGCTTGGAGACTTTTCAAATCGGCCAAAGTTGAATGAATGCTTCCTTCTAGCTGGTTTTGCCAAGCGTAAAACACTGTAAGCTTCGATAACATTCCCAGCTGCGGTGAACATTCCAGCTGCGGTGGAATCAAACCATAAATCAGATTTTTATCAAGCTGCAACTGTAAGAGATTCGTAGCTTTTGATAAATTTGAAGGAATCGTCCCGGAAACATTGTTATCACTGATCATAAACTCTTCAAGCTCAGAAAGATTTCCGAAAGAATAAGGAATAGTTCCAGACAAAAATTCATAGAAAGATCAAACTTTCTCAGCTTTCTACAGCTACCAATCTCTTCAGGAATCGACCCAACAAGATTATTCTGCCACAAAAACAGTGCTTCCAGCTTCTGGAGGCTAGAGAGGATAAGATTTTTGAGCACGACCGATCTGAGAAGAGTAACACGATGAGGGAACAGCGAAGAGGGAATAGAGAAGAGTAATTTAGAATTTTTAAATTTTTAAATCTAAAAAAAAAATCACGTGCACGTGATCAATTGAACGAAAATATTTAAATTACAAACAGCGTATAGTTTGATTAGACAAAAAAAAATATTAGATATCAAAGGACAAATAACTATTATAAAATACTTATAAAGGGAAGAACATCCTTCTGTAATCCACCTTCTCTTTATGGTATGATGACTCATCCTAACAAGAAGACATGATCTGGTGCGGAAGCTAAGCATCCTGATTTTTACATACTTGGGTATTAACAATAAACTAGTAGGGATGGCCGATCTCAATCAGAAAAGCCACGTTGAGAGTGTAAGATCATAACCATAGCCATGGAAGTGGGGCTACTTCACTTCAAGCTCACTTTATCTATTTTATTTACAAATAATGGGTCAAAATATTACATTCTATAAATAGCCTTTCAATTGAAAACTTCAGGAAGTCCAACAATGGAGATGGATATAAAGAGTTTTGTGGTATATACCTCATTTTCTCCTTGCCTTCTTTTAGTTTCTTCTTATTTTTTGCACTATCAGCGATCTCTACCGTTCTGATGAGGTACTGAACTGGATTTTCATGTTCTGTTTTCCTACGAATAAAGCATGGCTTTCGTCGCGTTAATAGGTGGCTCAATCCGCAATCATAAAAATCAATTCTTTCGCACAGAATCTAAACTTCAATTACAGTAAAAATTCATTAATTTGATAGACATTCTTGAAGATTGGAAAACTAACGGTGGAATTTATGAATATAATACGTTACAAGTCTCCCTGTATAATGTTCAGGTCTGTGCTATTTTATAAAACATAGTGAAATAAACAAACTATAATGAGCTGATTGGATTACAATACTTCAACTTTTATGGTTTTAACTATCCAGCTGCGAAGAAATTACAAGTCAAATAATAAATTTCCAAAAAATTAATTATTTCGTCGTGCAGTAAAGAAACTCATATTTTGAAACATTTTTGCCAATCATTATATTTATATTACATTGTGTGATATGCCCTAAAGAAGCAAAATGGGAACGACAGCAAAGCAAGGACTACCACATACATCCTTCCTTACATGGCTTCCTTGTAGGCTTTACCTGCATATAAAACACGAGGAGCATGAATATTTAGTCTGTTTTCACTACTCCAACTCACAAACTTTGAAGGCTAAAAAGCCACAAAGATATTCACTTTTCTAATACTCAGAACAATAATTAAGAAATCCATATGAAACTAGTACGCAGTATTCCTTCCATTACGGTTTTGTACAATTTCACAATGACAAATGGTATTCTTCGATTGCATTTAAGCAGCTTACAGCCGAGTGATTTCCAAGAAGCCATGTAAGTAAAGTATGCTTGTGCCTTGGGGCCTACATCACAAAACAGTAGGTTTCTGCATGTTGAATGTCTGTTGTATGGTCATGCATCATGTTTTGAAAGAATACGAAAATGAATTTACATGGAATGTATGGTAAGGCATGAACAAAACGTGTTATGATAGCTATTAAGGGAACTAATCCGCCCCTTAATCGATGAAGTGGATTTATAACATTGGGAGAGTTGATCCCACTCCCAAGGGAATTTGCGGATCATGATAGCTATTAAGGGAATTAATCCGCCCCTTAATTGATGAAGAGGATTTATGACTTTGGGAGAATTGATCTCACTCCCAATGGAATATCGAGATCAGAATATGATGAACGTGAATGTTACTGAGCTGAGAAAGTAGAAACTGCACTGTTTAGGAATTTATGTTTCAGCATTCCATTTCATTACTGCTTTACTTACTTAGCATTAGGACTAATAGATTAGTTTTGTGATGTAGGTGAAGAAGTGACTGAAGGTGTGTTTTCTGAGCCTGTTGGGGACTAGGCTAGTTGGGGGAGCACAGTTCATGTCTCGATCTGGTAAACCGATGAGGCGGATTAACTGATGTCTGTAGGTGTGAAAGTTCAGTTGACGATGATTAAATTTAAAGAGGCTGGGATTTTAGTGACAGTAGTAGTTTTGGATGTTTTGGATACAATTTGAGGCTTTTTCTAATAATGATACTCTGTTAGTTCTTTTTAAAGTGGTCTTTACCAAATTTTGGAGTAATACCCGGATTTAAGTAGTTTTGAATGATTTTTAGTAAAATGCTCAGGTTCCTTGGTAGTCGGAATTCTCTGTGTTTAGAGTAAAATTTGTTGCTGTGCTGAGTTGTTGTTTCTGTTGCCTGTCGGAAAACGTTGTCTACCGGTGGATGTTAGATGGGTAAATTGTCCGGCTGACGTCATCGGAAGATGTTTCAGTAAAAGCCATCAGATGATGTCTTCAGTAAAAGCCATCGGAAGATGTAGGCAGTAAATTTGTCGTTTAGTGATCGGGAGATGTGTTTTTATTTTGGGGAGTGAAGGCTTTTGTCATTTTGTGATCGGTGTGAGTTAGATGAGTGAATCATTCGGCTTATGTCATCGGTAAAAGTGTATAATAAGTTTGTCGTTTTGTGATCGGTGTGAGTTAGATGAGTGAATCATCCGGCTTACGTCATCGGTAGAAGTGTATAATAGGTTTGTCGTTTTGTGATCGGTGTGAGTTAGATGAGTGAATCATCCGGCTTACATCATCGGTAGAAGTGTATAATAACTTTTGTCGTTTTGTGATCAGTGGAAGCCTTCAGTTTCTTGTTCCGCCCCTTTTCGTTGACTTTGCTTATCGGCAGATGTGTTTGACTCTTACGATTTTCAAGTTTTCACGATTAAGTCTTGATCTCTTCTGGCCGAGTTATTTCTTAATATTTTAACCGATTATTCAAACATTGTTTCGTAGCTCTGCTTAATTCTGTTTTACTCAAAAGAATTTCCGCTGCAAGATTTTAAATGTTTTAGAAAAATGTCAAATTTTGACTTCCGAGCGAAGTTTTAAATTTGGTCCAAAGTTTCTCAGTTATGTTCGGATTATGTGTAACAAACTGGGTTCAGAGGACTCGAGGCGTTACAGTATGGTATCAGAGACATTCAGTTAAACCGTTCAAAAGATTACACATTAGTGCCAATCGTCGCATGGAAGTACTCCAACAACTGTAAGTGTTTATGTTAGCCTTAGTTATTAGATGTTTATGAAAGTAGTTAACCCTGTACAGGAATCAAGTATAATGGCCAGACGCCCAGGAAGACCTAGAGTGCCAAGGGAAATGCCAAACTTGAGAAGTGATGAGGAGCCTAGTGTGATTAGGCAGCTGGCAGATTTGGTGCGTCAGCAAACTGATTTAGTGCGCCAACAGTCTGATCAACTAGGAGTACTGTTGAACCGAGAAGTACAAGGAAGTGCCAACTCGGGTTCTAACAATGAACATTCTGGAGATAGATTCCGGAGGCTCCAGCCCCACATTTGTTGGAAAATCCTCCAACCCTATTGTGGCTGAAGAGTGGCTTAGGAAGATTGAAAGCATGCTCCGATGTGCCAACGTCGGAGAAGGAGACAAGGTCACTCTGGCGACGTTCCATTTTGCTGGGGACGCTCAACTTTGGTGGGAGACAATTGAGACCACCACGGATGTTCTGGCTATGACGTGATCACAGTTCAAGGATACTTTCTTTGAAAAGTATTTCAACGGCACCGTCCAGACCGCTAAGAAGGTGGAGTTCATGAACTTGAAGCAGACAGGGTCTGTGGCTGAGTACGTTAGGCAATTTGAGTCCCTGTCCAGGTTCGCTGGACACCTAGTTCATAGGAATGAAGATAAGGTGTTTCTATTTATGCAAGGACTGAAGCCTGATATGTACAGAGGAGTCAAGTTTTCGGGTTATAAGGGTTTACCTTTCAGTGAAGTTGTGTCCACAGCTTTGGAAGTGGAGGAAGCTGAAATGAAATGTTCTGGACCGAAGGAAGCCCCACGAAAGTTCATCTAGCCCCAACAGCAGATAGGAATGAAGAGGCCCAATGAAGGCCAGAGTAGTCAAGGAACAGGAAGGAAAGTACCAGATACCAGAAAGTTTCCCCAGTGCCCGAAATGTTTGAAGATTCACTTGGGCGAGTGCAGATTTGGGACGGGAAAATGTTTCAACTGTGAGGAGATTGGACACACGTACAGAGATTGCCCTAAGCCTAGAATCACCTGATGCTTCAACTGTAACAAGGTCGGCCATATCAGCAAGGACTGCCCGGCCTTAATGAATGGCCCTGCTAGGTTGAAACCGATGATATTCTCCATGATGGAGTCGGGCGATGATTAGCAGCCTGCTGTTGTGTCAGGTACTATATTGGTCAACTCTATACCTGCTTTTACATTGATAGATTCTGGTGCAACACATTCATTCATAGCATCTACATTTGCTGATAAGTTGGATGCACAGTTTACTCCTTCTGTGTTGTGTTTAATGTTGCATTACCCTCTGGTGAACGCATGCGCTCTAATCGAGTGATGCTTGGTAGTGATGTGTTAGTAAGGAGCGTGCGTCTACCTGCTTATCTCATTATTATGGATATAATGGGATTTGATGTAATCCTAGGAATGGATTGGTTGTTTAAGCATTATGCCACAATCGACTATAGGACTGGAGTAGTTAGTTTTCAACCCTCTGTTGGTTTGAAACATACTTTCCAAGCTCTAAAGAAGAGTAAGGAAATGTCTGTTATGACTTCTATAAATTGTAGACCTTCACCATGCAGGGAGTACTTATGTTTCCTGGCCAGTGTTTTGGATACACAACTAGTAGGAAAAGCAACTCCTTAAAATGTTTTAGTTGTCCAAGATTTTTCAGAAGTGTTTCTAGATGACCTTCCTGGCTTGCCACCAGATAAGGAAATTGAGTTTGTTGTAGATATTTACCCAGGCGCTGAGCCTGTATCTAAGAATCCCTATAGACTTGCACCTACAGAGCTTAAGGAATTAAAGAAACAATTGGAGGAGCTATTGGAGAAAGGATTCATACGCCCAAGCTTTTCACCGTGGGGTGCACCTGTCCTTTTTGTCAAAAAGAAGGATGGATCAATGCGTATGTGCATTGATTATCGGGAACTAAATAAGCTAACTGTCAAGAATAAGTATCCATTGCCGAGGATAGACGATCTATTCGACCAACATAATGGTGCAAGAGTTTTCTCTAAGATTGACCTTAGGTCCGGTTATTACCAGTTGAAGGTTAAACCTGAAGATATCCCAAAGACTGCCTTTCGCACAAGGTATGGACATTATGAGTTTTCGGTTATGTCCTTTGGATTGACAAAAGCACCATCAGCCTTCATGGATCTTATGAATAGAGTGTTCCATGACTATTTAGATAAATTTGTCATAGTGTTTATAGATGACATCCTAATATATTCTATTACTAAGGATGAACATGCAAGGCATTTGAGTTTGGTGTTAGGAGTACTTAGGCAGCACCAACTTTATGCTAAGTTTTCCAAATGTGAGTTTTGGTTGGACAGAGTTCACTTTCTTGGTCACGTGATCTCTGGAGATGGAATATCAATTGATCCAGCCAAAGTTCAAGCAATTGAGGAGTGGCCCCAACCGAAAAATGCTACAGATATTCGGAGTTTCCTTGGGTTAGCAGGATACTACAGAAAATTTATTGAAGGATTTTCAAATATTGCAACACCCCTCACTCGGTTAACTAGGAAAAGCATTAAGTATGCATGGACAGAGGAATGTGAATCCAGTTTCCAGACATTGAAACAGAAACTGATCAATGCCCCAATATTAACCCTTCCTGTTGAAAATAGGTAAATTTAGCATTTATTGTGATGCTTCCAAGATTGGACTTGGCTGTGTCTTGATGCAAGATGGAAAGGTAATAGCCTATGCTTCTAGACAGTTGAAAACACATGAGAAGAATTACCATACACATGACCTAGAACTAGCTACAGTGGTATTCGCACTTAAGATTTGGAGGCATTACCTATATGGACAAACTTGTGATATATTCTCGGACCATAAAAGTCTGAAATATATCTTCACACAGAAGGAATTAAACATGAGGCAACGTCAATGGTTGGAATTTGTAAAGGATTATGATTTTGAGATTAAATACCATCCTGGCAAAGCAAATGTTGTGACAGATGCTTTGAGTAGAGTGACAACTTCAGCCTCAGCCCTGATTCTTGACGTACCATTAGCCTTAGAGTCCGAATTCCAAAGGTTTAATCTAGAAGCAGTGCAAAGTGTGTCAGCCATGCTTACTGCAATATCCTTAAGACCTACCATTCTTGAAAGAATAAAGGAAGCCCAGATAAATGATGTAGAGTGCAACAAGTACAGATTAAGCATAGAATCTACTGATAATTCAGATTTCAATTATTCCATCGATGGAATCCTTAAGTTTAGAAATAGATGGTTTGTTCCTGCCATTAAAGAACTTCGAGATGAGATTCTTTCTGAAGCACATTCTTCCAGATTCTCTGTTCACCCTGGGAGTACAAAGATGTACAAGGATCTTAAACAGTATTATTGGTGGCCAAGTATGAAAAGGAGTGTGGCAGAGTATGTAGGATCATGTTTGTGTTGTCAGTAGATTAAAGCTGAGCATCAGAGGCCTGCAGGGATATTACAACCCTTACCAGTTCCTGAAAGGAAATGGGAACAAATAACGATGGATTTTGTGGTAGGATTGCCTAGGACAACGAGAGGACATGATGCAATCTGGGTAATAGTTGATCGATTAACCAAATCCGCCCACTTTCTGCCAATAAGGATGACATACTCGATGGATCAGCTTGCTGAGATGTATGTGCAAGAGGTTGTTAAATTACATGAAGTTCCAAATGCCATAATTTCAAACCGAGATTCTAGATTTACGTCCAAGTTTTGGAAGAGTCTGCACAAGGCTATGGGTACGCAGCTCAACTTTAGCACAGCCTTTCACCCTCAGACAAATGGACAATCTGAAAGGACTATTCAGACCTTAGAAGATATGCTCCGGGCATGCATATTAGATTTTCAAGGATCTTGGAGTAAATATTTATCATTGGTGGAATTTTCCTATAATAACAGTTTTCAAGCAACAATAAGAATGGCACCTTATGAAGTACTGTATGGACAAAAATGCAGATCACCTTTGTACTAGAATGAAGTTGGTGAAGCACAGTTGCTTGGTCTCGTCATTGTACAACAAACTGTTGAAAAGGTTGCCCTCATCCGCCAACGGATTTTGAATAGCTCAGAGCCGACAGAAAAGTTATGCTGATAAAAGACGTAGGGAATTAGAGTTTGAAGTAGGTAATGAAGTTTTTCTTAAGGTATCACCATTCAAAGGAGTTGTGAGATTTGGAAAGAGAGGCAAGTTGAACCCCAAATTTATTGGACCCTTTTCAATCTTAAAAAGAATCAGGAAGGCAGCTTATGAGTTACAACTACCCACCTCTATGGAAGGAATCCATAATGTGTTCCATGTATCTATGTTAAAGAAGTGTGTACGAGATCCCTCACAGATTGTGGAACAGCAGAGTATTGAAGTTCATCCTACCCTTGCATATGAGGAGAAACAGGTAAGGATCCTAGACCATGCTGTGAAGCTGTTTCGCAACAAAGAAGTTCCTCTGGTGAAAGTCTTATGGCACAACCAGAACATAGAGGAGACAACATGGGAGCGCCAGCAAGACCTGATGGACCAACATCTGGAATTATTCAGGTACTGAATTTTGAGGACAAAATTCTTTTAAGGAGGGTAGATTGTAACACCCGGTTCTATAGAACTAATTATTTAATATTTTAATTAATGGTACACTTTACATGGCAATAATGAATGTAGGGTTAATGGATGACTAGGCAAGGGCATAAGAGTAATTGGAAATTTAAAAAGTGGATAACGTATTTAAGGAAAGAGGTTTTGGGTTTAATGCACTGTAGCCGCCACTATTCCCTATTTTCTCTCTTTTGGTCTTCAGCTCAAGCAGCAGAACCCTCTAGGCGACTCTCGTGCTCGATTCTCTTTCAACCTAGGTAAGTTTTCCTCGTTTTCTTGTGTTTTAGCAGTTAGATAACTGAGAGAGTACAATGTGAGGAATTTCGAGGATGCTGGGATTGATGGTAGGTTCGGGTTTTGGGGATAAATGGGAATGCACGAGTAACAGGGTTTCAAACTGGTTTCCTCGAACTCCTGATTGATTTTTGGGTGCAGGTTTAGTGAAGTTTTGATTAATGTACTGTTATGACTATTAGGTGAGCGAGTTTCTAAAGCAGCTTACAGCCGAGTGATTTCCAGGAAGCCAGGTAAGTGAAGTATGCTTGTACCTTCGGGCTTACATCACAAAACAGTAGGTTTCTGCATGTTGAATGTCTGTAGTTTGGTCATGCATCATGTTTTGAAAGAATACAAAAATGAATTTACATGGAATGTATGGTAAGGCATGAACAGAACGTGTTATGATAGCTATTAAGGGAACTAATCCGCTCCTCAATCGATGAAGTGGATTTATAACATTGAGAGAGTTGATCCCACTCTCAAGGGAATTTGGGGATCATGATAGCTATTAAGAGAATTAATCCGCCCCTTAATTGATGAAGAGGATTTATGACTTTGGGAGAATTGATCTCACTCCCAATGGAATATCGAGATCAGAATATGATGAACGTGAATGTAACTGAGCTGAGAAAGTAGAAACTGCATGTTTAGAAATTTATGTTTCAGCATTCCATTTCATTACTGCTTTACTTACTTAGCATTAGGCTAATAGATGAGTTTTGTGATGTAGGTGAAGAAGTGACTGAAGGTGTGTTTTCTGAGCCTGTTGAGGACTAGGCTGGTTAAGGGAGCACGTTCATCTCTCGATCTGGTAAACTGATGAGGCGGATTAACTGATGTCTGTAGGTGTGAAGGTTCAGTTGACGATGATTAAATTTAAGGAGGCTGGGTTTTAGTGACAGTAGTAGTTTTGGATGTTTTGAATACAATTTGAGGCTTTTTCTAATAATGATACTCTGTTAGTTCTTTTTAAAGTGGTCTTTACCAAATTTTGGAGTAATACCCGGATTTAAGTAGTTTTGAATGAATTTGTAAAATGCTTAGGTTCCTTGGTAGTCGGAATTCTCTGTGTTTAGAGTAAAATTTGTTGTTGTGCTGAGTTGTTGTTTCTGTTGCCTGTCGGAAGACATTGCCTACCGGCGGATGTTAGAAGGGTAAATTGTCCGGCTAACGTCATCGGAAGATGTTTTCAGTAAAAGCCATTGGATGATGTCTTCAGTAAAAGCCCTCGGAAGATGTAGGCAGTAAATTTGTCGTTTAGTGATCGGGCGATGTGTTTTTATTTTGGGGAGTGAAGGCTTTTATCGTTTTGTGATCGGTGTGAGTTAGATGAGTGAATCATCCGGCTTACGTCATCGGTAGAAGTGTACAATAAGTTTGTCGTTTTGTGATCGGTGTGAGTTAGATGAGTGTATCATCCGGCTTACGTCATCGGTAGAAGTGTATAATAGGTTTGTCGTTTTGTGATCGGTGTGAGTTAGATGAGTGAATCATCCGGCTTACAGTCATCGGTAGAAGAGTTAGATGAGTGAATCATCCGGCTTACGTCATCGGTAGAAGTGTATAATAGGTTTGTCGTTTTGTGATCGGTGTGAGTTAGATGAGTGAATCATCCGGCTTACGTCATCGGTAGAAGTGTATAATAGGTTTGTCGTTTTGTGATCGGTGTGAGTTAGATGAGTGAATCATCCGGCTTACGTCATCGGTAGAAGTGTATAATAGGTTTGTCGTTTTGTGATCGGTGTGAGTTAGATGAGTGAATCATCCGGCTTACGTCATCGGTAGAAGTGTATAATAGGTTTGTCGTTTTGTGATCGGTGTGAGTTAGATGAGTGAATCATCCGGCTTACGTCATCGGTAGAAGTGTATAATAGGTTTGTCGTTTTGTGATCGGTGTGAGTTAGATGAGTGAATCATCCGGCTTACGTCATCGGTAGAAGTGTATAATAGGTTTGTCGTTTTGTGATCGGTGTGAGTTAGATGAGTGAATCATCCGGCTTACGTCATCGGTAGAAGTGTATAATAGGTTTGTCGTTTTGTGATCGGTGTGAGTTAGATGAGTGAATCATCCGGCTTACGTCATCGGTAGAAGTGTATAATAGGTTTGTCGTTTTGTGATCGGTGTGAGTTAGATGAGTGAATCATCCGGCTTACGTCATCGGTAGAAGTGTATAATAGGTTTGTCGTTTTGTGATCGGTGTGAGTTAGATGAGTGAATCATCCGGCTTACGTCATCGGTAGAAGTGTATAATAGGTTTGTCGTTTTGTGATCGGTGTGAGTTAGATGAGTGAATCATCCGGCTTACGTCATCGGTAGAAGTGTATAATAGGTTTGTCGTTTTGTGATCGGTGTGAGTTAGATGAGTGAATCATCCGGCTTACGTCATCGGTAGAAGTGTATAATAGGTTTGTCGTTTTGTGATCGGTGTGAGTTAGATGAGTGAATCATCCGGCTTACGTCATCGGTAGAAGTGTATAATAGGTTTGTCGTTTTGTGATCGGTGTGAGTTAGATGAGGAAGCCTTCAGTTTCTTGTTCCGCCCCTTTTCGTTGACTTTGCTTATCGGCAGATGTGTTTGACTCTTACGATTTTCAAGTTTTCACGATTAAGTCTTGATCTCTTCTGGCCGAGTTATTTCTTAATATTTTAACCGATTATTCAAATATTGTTTCGTAGCTCTGCTTAATTCTGTTTTACTCAAAAGAATTTCCGCTGCAAGATTTTAAATGTTTTAGAAAAATGTCAAATTTTGACTTCCGAGCGAAGTTTTAAATTTGGTCCAAAGTTTCTCAGTTATGTTCGGATTATGTGTAACAAACTGGGTTCAGAGGACTCGGGTCCAAGTTTCTCAGTTATGTTCGGATATGTGTAACAAACTGGGTTCAGAGGACTCGAGGCGTTACAGTTATGGTATCAGAGACATTCAGTTAAACCGTTCAAAAGATTACACATTAGTGCCAATCGTCGCATGGAAGTACTCCAACAACTGTAAGGTTTATGTTAGCCTTAGTTATTAGATGTTTATGAAAGTAGTTAACCCTGTACAGGAATCAAGTATAATGGCCAGACGCCCAGGAAGACCTAGAGTGCCAAGGGAAATGCCAAACTTGAGAAGTGATGAGGAGCCTAGTGTGATTAGGCAGCTGGCAGATTTGGTGCATCAGCAAACTGATTTAGTGCGCCAACAGTCTGATCAACTAGGAGTACTGTTGAACCGAGAAGTACAAGGAAGTTCCAACTCGGGTTCTAACAATGAACATTCTGGAGATAGATTCCGGAGGCTCCAGCCCCACATTTGATGGAAAATACTCCAACCCTATTGTGGCTAAAGAGTGGCTTAGGAAGATTAAAAGCATGCTCCGATGTGCCAACGTCGGAGAATGAGACAAGGTCACTCTGGCGACGTTCCATTTTGCTAGGGACGCTCAATTTTGGTGGGAGACAATTGAGACCACCACGGATGTTCTGGCTATGACGTGGTCACAGTTCAAGGATACTTTCTTTGAAAAGTATTTCAACGGCACCGTCCAGACCGCTAAGAAGGTGGAGTTCATGAACTTGAAGCAGACAGGGTCTGTGGCTGAGTACGTTAGGCAATTTGAGTCCCTGTCCAGGTTCGCTGGACACCTAGTTCATAGGAATGAAGATAAGGTGTTTCTATTTATGCAAGTACTGAAGCCTGATATGTACATAGGAGTCAAGTTTTTAGGTTATAAGGGTTTACCTTTCAGTGAAGTTGTATCCACAGCTTTGGAAGTGGAGGAAGCTGAAATGAAATGTTCTTGATCGAAGGAAGCCCCACGAAAGTTCATCCAGCCCCAACAGCAGAGAGGAATGAAGAGGCCCAATGAAGGCCAGAGTAGTCAAGGAACAGGAAGGAAAGTACCGGATACAAGAAAGTTTCCCCAGTGCCCGAAATGTTTGAAGAGTCACTTGGGCGAGTGCAGATTTGGGACGGGAAAGTGTTTCAACTGTGAGGAGATTGGACACACGTACAGAGATTTCCCTAAGCCTAGAATCACCCGATGCTTCAACTATAACAAGGTCGGCCATATCAGCAAGGACTGCCCGGCCTTAATGAATGGCCTTGCTAGGTTGAAACCGAGGATATTCTCCATGATAGAGTCGGGCGATGATGAGCAGCCTGCTGTTGTGTCAGGTACTATATTGGTCAACTCTATACCTGCTTTTACATTGATAGATTCTGGTGCAACACATTCATTCATAGCATCTACATTTGCTGATAAGTTGGATGCACAGTTTACCCCTTCTGTGCATGTGTTTAATGTTGCATTACCCTCTGGTGAACGCATGCGCTCTAATCGAGTGATGCTTGGTAGTGATATGTTAGTAGGGAGCGTGAGTCTACCTGCTGATCTCATTATTATGGATATAATGGGATTTGATGTAATCTTAGGAATGGATTGGTTGTTTAAGCATTATGCCACAATCGACTGTAGGACTGTAGTAGTTAGTTTTCAACCCCCTGGTGGTTTGAAACATACTTTCCAAGCTCTAAAAAAGAGTAAGGAAATGTCTGTTATGACTTCTATAAATTGTAGACCTTCACCTTGCAGGGAGTACTTATGTTTCCTGGCCAGTGTTTTGGATACACAACTAGTAGGAAAAGCAACTCCTCAAAATGTTTTAGTTGTCCAAGATTTTCTAGAAGTGTTTCTAGATGACCTTCCTGGCTTGGCACCAGATAGGGAAATTGAGTTTGTTGTAGATGTTTACCCAGGCGGTGAGCCTGTATCTAAGAATCCCTATAGACTTGCACCTACAGAGCTTAAGGAATTAAAGAAACAATTGGAGGAGCTATTGGAGAAAGGATTCATACTCCCAAGCTTTTCACCGTGGGGTGCACCTGTCCTTTTTGTCAAAAAGAAGGATGGATCAATGCATTTGTGCATTGATTATCGGAACTAAATAAGCTAACTGTCAAGAATAAGTATCCATTGCCGAGGATAGACGATCTATTCGACCAACATTAATGGTGCAAGAGTTTTCTCTAAGATTGACCTTAGGTCCGGTTATTACCAGTTGAAGGTTAAACCTGAAGATATCCCAAAGACTGCCTTTCGCACAAGGTATGGACATTATGAGTTTTTGGTTATGTCCTTTGGATTGACAAATGCACCGGCAGCCTTCATGGATCTTATGAATAGAGTGTTCCATGACTATCTAGATAAATTTGTCATAGTGTTTATAGATGACATTCTAATATATTCTATTACTAAGGATGAACATGCAAGACATTTGCGTTTGGTGTTAGGAGTACTTAAGCAGCACCAATTTTATGCTAAGTTTTCCAAATCTGAGTTTTGGTTGGACAGAGTTCACTTTCTTGATCACGTGATCTCTGGAGTTGGAATATCAGTTGATCCAGCCAAGGTTCAAGCAGTTGAGGAGTGGCCCCAACAGAAAAACGCTACGGATATTCGGAGTTTCCTTAGGTTAACAGGATACTACAGGAAATTTATTGAAGGATTTTTAAAGATTGCAACACCCCTCACTGGGTTAACTAGGAAAAGCATTAAGTATGCATGGACAGAGGAATGTGAATCCAGTTTCCAGACCTTGAAACAGAAACTGACCTATGCCCCAATATTAACCCTTCCTGTTGAAAATGGTAAATTTAGCATTTATTGTGATGCTTCCAAGATTGGACTTGGCTGTGTCGTGATGCAAGATGGAAAGATAATAGCCTATGCTTCTAGATAGTTGAAAACACATGAGAAGAATTACTCTACACATAACCTAGAACTAGTTGCAGTGGTATTCGCACTTAAGATTTGGAGGCATTACCTGTATGGACAAACTTGTGATATATTCTCGGACCATAAAAGTCTGAAATATATCTTCACACAGAAGGAATTAAACATGAGGCAACGTCAATGGTTGGAATTTGTAAAGGATTATGATTTTGAGATTAAATACCATCCTGGCAAAGCAAATGTTGTAGCAGATGCTTTGAGTAGAGTGACAACTTCAGCCTCAGCCCTGATTCTTGACGTACCATTAGCCTTAGAGTCCGAATTCCAAAGGTTTAATCTAGAAGCAGTGCAAAGTGTGTCAGCCATGCTTACTGCAATATCCTTAAGACCTACCATTCTTGAAAGAATAAAGGATGCCTAGATAAATGATGTAGAGTGCAACAAGTACAGATTAAGCATAGAATCTACTGATAATTCAGATTTCAATTATTCCAACGATGGAATCCTTAAGTTTAGAAATAGATGGTTTGTTCCTGCCATTAAAGAACTTCGAGATGAGATTCTTTCTGAAGCACATTCTTCCAGATTCTCTGTTCACCCTGGGAGTACAAAGATGTACAAGGATCTTAAACAGCATTATTGGTGGCCAAATATGAAAAGGAGTGTGGCAGAGTATGTAGGATCATGTTTGTGTTGTCAGCAGATTAAAGCTGAGCATCAGAGGCCTGCAGGGATATTACAACTCTTACCAGTTCTTGAATGGAAATTGGAACAAATAACGATGGATTTTGTGGTAGGATTGCCTAGGACAACGAGGGGACATGATGCAATCTGGGTAATAGTTGATCGATTAACCAAATCCGCCCACTTTCTGCCAATAAGGATGACATACTCGATGGATCAGCTTGTTGAGCTGTATATGCAAGAGGTTGTTAAATTACATGGAGTTCCAAATGCCATAATTTCAGACCGAGATTCTAGATTTACGTCCAAGTTTTGGAAGAGTCTGCAGAAGGCTATGGGTATGCAGCTCAACTTTAGCACAGCCTTTCACCCTCAGACAAGATGGACAATCTGAAAGGACTATTCAGACCTTAGAAGATATGCTCCGGGCATGCATATTAGATTTTCAAGGATCTTGGAGTAAATATTTATCATTGGTGGAATTTTCCTATAATAACAGTTTTCAAGCAACAATAAGAATGGCACCTTATGAAGTACTGTATGGACAAAAATGCAGATCACCTTTGTACTAGAATGAAGTTGGTGAAGCACAGTTGCTTGGTCTCGTCATTGTACAACAAACTGTTGAAAAGGTTGCCCTCATCCGCCAACAGATTTTGACAGATCAGAGCCGACATAAAAGTTATGCTGATAAAAGACGTAGGGAATTAGAGTTTGAAGTAGGTAATGAAGTTTTTCTTAAGGTATCACCATTCAAAGGAGTTGTGAGATTTGGAAAGAGAGGCAAGTTGAACCCCAGATTTATTGGACCCTTTTCAATCTTCAAAAGGATCGGGAAGGCAGCTTATGAGTTACAGCTACCCACCTCTATGGAAGGAATCCATAATGTGTTCCATGTATCTATGTTGAAGAAGTGTGTACAAGATCCCTCACAGATTGTGGAACAGCAGAGTATTGAAGTTCATCCTACCCTTGCATATGAGGAGAAACCAGTAAGGATCCTAGACCATGCTGTGAAGGTGTTGCGCAACAAAGAAGTTCCTCTGGTGAAAATCTTATGGCACAACTAGAACATAGAGGAGACAACCTGGGAGCGCCAGCAAGGCATGATTGACCAACATCTGGAATTATTTAGGTACTGAATTTTGAGGACAAAATTCTTTTAAGGAGGGTAGATTGTAACACCCGGTTCTATAGAACTAATTATTTAATCTTTTTATTAATGGTACACTTTACATGACAATAATGAATGTAGGGTTAATGGATGACTAGGCAAAGGCATAAGAGTAATTGGAAATTTAAAAAGTGGATAACGTATTTAAGGAAAGAGGTTTTGGGTTTAATGCACTGTAGCCGCCACTATTCCCTATTTTCTCTCTTTTGGTCTTCAGCTCAAGCAGCAGAACCCTCTAGGCGACTCTCGTGCTCGATTCTCTTTTAACCTAGGTAAGTTTTCCTCGTTTTCTTGTGTTTTAGCAGTTATATAACTGAGAGAGTACAATGTGAGGAATTTCGAGGATGCTGGGATTGATGGTAGGTTCGGGTTTTGGGGATAAATTAGAATGCACGAGTAACAGGGTTTCAAACTGGTTTCCTCGAACTCCTGATTGATTTTTGGGTGCAGGTTTAGTGAAGTTTTGATTAATGTACTGTTATGACTATTAGGTGAGCGAGCTTCTAAAGCAGCTTACAGCCGAGTGATTTCTAGGAAGCCAGGTAAGTGAAGTATGCTTGTGCCTTCGGGCCTACATCACAAAACAGTAGGTTTCTGCATGTTGAATGTCTAGTAGTTTGGTCATGCATCATGTTTTGAAAGAATACGAAAATGAATTTACATGGAATGTATGGTAAGGCATGAACAGAACGTGTTATGATAGCTATTAAGGGAACTAATCAGCCCCTTAATCGATGAAGTGGATTTATAACATTGGGAGAGTTGATCCCACTCCCAAGGGAATTTGGGGATCATGATAGCTATTAAGGGAATTAATTTGCCCCTTAATTGATGAAGAGGATTTATGACTTTGGGAGAATTGATCTCACTCCCAATGGAATATCGAGATCAGAATATGATGAACGTGAATGTAACTGAGCTGAGAAAGTAGAAACTGCATGTTTAGGAATTTATGTTTCAGCATTCCATTTCATTACTGCTTTACTTACTTAGCATTAGGCTAATAGATGAGTTTTGTGATGTAGGTGAAGAAGTGACTGAAGGTGTGTTTTCTGAGCCTGTTGAGGACTAGGCTGGTTGGGAGAGCACGTTCATGTCTCGATCTGGTAAACTGATAAGGCGGATTAACTGATGTCTGTAGGTGTGAAGGTTCAGTTGACGATGATTAAATTTAAGGAGGCTGTGTTTTAGTGACAGTAGTAGTTTTGGATACAATTTGAGGCTTTTTCTAATAATGATACTTTGTTAGTTCTTTTTAAAGTGGTCTTTACCAAATTTTGGAGTAATACCCGGATTTAAGTAGTTTTGAATGATTTTTAGTAAAATGCTCAGGTTCCTTGATAGTCGGAATTCTCTGTGTTTAGAGTAAAATTTGTTGCTGTGCTGAGTTGTTGTTTCTATTGCCTGTCGGAAGACGTTGTCTACCGGTGGATGTTAGATGGGTAAATTGTCTGGCTGACGTCATCGGAAGATGTCTTCAGTAAAATCCATCGGATGATGTCTTCAGTAAAAGCCATCGGAAGATGTAGGCAGTAAATTTGTCGTTTAGTGATCGGGCGATGTGTTTTTATTTTGGGGAGTGAAGGCTTTTGTCGTTTTGTGATCGGTGTTAGTTAGATGAGTGAATCATCCGGCTTACGTCATCGGTAGAAGTGTATAATAAGTTTGTCGTTTTGTGATCGGTGTGAGTTAGAAGAGTGAATCATCTGGCTTACGTCATCGGTAGAAGTGTATAATAGGTTTGTCGTTTTGTGATCGGTGTGAGTTAGATGAGTGAATCATCCAGCTTACGTCATCGGTAGAAGTGTATAATAACTTTTGTCATTTTGTGATTGGTGGAAGCTTTCAGTTTCTGGTACCGCCCCTTTTCGTTGACTTTGCTTATCGGCAGATGTGTTTGACTCTTACGATTTTCAAGTTTTCACGATTAAGTCTTGATTTCTTCTGGCCGAGTTATTTCTTAATATTTTAACCGATTATTCAAACATTGTTTCGTAGCTCTGCTTAATTCTGTTTTACTCAAAAGAATTTCCGCTACAAGATTTTAAATGTTTTAGAAAAATGTCAAATTTTGACTTTCGAGCGAAGTTTTAAATTTGGTCCAAAGTTTCTCAGTTATGTTCGGATTATGTGTAACGAATTGGGTTCAGAGGACTCGGGGCGTTACAGTTTTAGACTCATAGGTGAGCTCTCTGATATAGGTACTGAAACCGTGGATGAGGACTTTGTGCCTCAAGATGACGATTTGATGTAGTTGGCGGATTGAGCTCATGGGGGTTGGTTGCTGCAGCCAGACACATTCTGTTTCTATGAGGGTATTTTAAAATTTATGTCAAGTCCTGTATAACTTTTGAAATTTTAAACTGGTGTATAGGATTGGTGTTGATGTTTGAAAACCCCTGTCTCGTGAAGTTTTGGTAATGTATATCGAGTTCTATACAGTCTTCCAGATCTTAAAACAATGTATAAGTTCTGATGTTTACGTTTTAAAAACTCTGTATTTGACAGTTGTGTATATTCTGAAGTATTCTGGAATTGTTTGGAATATTTCTCTTTTAGGTTGTGCATGGATTATCTATGGTTTTAGAGTTATCCATGCAATCTGTTTCCTTAGAATTCTGTCGTGTTTTCTTGATATGCCCAAAATCATGTTGTGAATCGTTTCTCTGAAGTGTGAAGCTTTCACACTTTCTGTTTTTCACGATTTCTGTTTTTATGTAATCCTGTCAAAAGTTGTCAAATTCTGCCCTTTTAAACTACATCTTCTGATCACGTCCACCGTTGCTTTAAATTCACTTCTACAGCTGCCCGTTTTAAAAATCACGTCCACCGCTACTTGTAAAATCATATCCACCGCTGCCCTCTGCCCGTTTAAAACTGCATCCACCGTTGTCTTTACAATTTCATCTTCCGCCTGACGTCATCTGTTTTGTCTTATTCACATCCACCGGTGAACAGTGCACTTCTGCCTGCGTACCCCGGTGCCTTTAAAATTTACATCATCTGCCTGACGTCATCTGTTTTGTCTTATTCACATCCACCGGTGAACAGTGCACTTCTGCCTGCCTCCACCGCTGCCACTGTTCATTTTTGTCTTATTCACATCCACCGGTGAACAGTGAACTTCTGCCTGCGTACCCCGTTGCCTTTAAAATTTACATCATCTGCCTAACGTCATCTATTTTGTCTTATTCATATCCACCGTTCTCTTTTGTTTATTCACCTCCACCGCTGCCACTGTTTACTTTTGTCTTATTCGCATCCACCGCTAGTTTATATTGCCCGCCCAGTTTATTTACTTCCTTTGCCCTACATGACCCGATCTCGTCATTTCCGGTAAATTTCCAGTTTGCTTTCCATTTTATTTGGTTTTCCACTGCATGTTAAGTCGTTCATTTCTGTCTGTTTATTTTCATCGTTCAAATTCTGGTGTTCCAACCCTCTCGTTGTCTGCCAGAACCCTGTGTAAGTCGAAGTTAAGTCTTAGTGACAATACCAGAACTGTTTTCATTTCTTCCTGCTTCCATCCTTGCTATTTTTCTTCTGTCATTCATTTTCCATTCCCACTTTTATTGTTTCCCGTTTTACTTTCAAATCAAGAGAATGTTTTCTTTCTCTGTAAAGTTTCAAGGGTTCGTTTTAAAAGTCCAGTCTGTTAAAAAACAATAATAATAATAATAATAAGTCCTGTTTTCTGTAAAATGTCCCGAGTGATGGCTTGACTCTCCGGCCCCGATCGGGAACGGGAATCGGGCTGTCACATTATGAAAGTTAAAACATGAATGTAATGTATGGTTAAATGTGGACGAGGTCTGGCATCTTGTCATGTACTCCTGTTATGTCCTGTTGTGGCATGTACTCCTGTTGTGCCAGCTCCTCTTCCTACTTATACCTTCCCGTCCAGTGAAACGTAATGTAATGTAATGAAATATCCATGTATTTCGAAAGTTCATGCATAGCATATGCATCACTGCATTTCATGTTCTTACTGAGCTTTAGGCTCATAGTTGAACTCCCTGTTGTAGGTATGGATCCTCCAGATGAGGACTTTGTGCCTCAAGATGATGAGTTAATGTAGTTGGCGGATCGAGCTCATGGGGTATTGGTTGATGCAGTCAGACAAATGGTTTCCTGTGAGAAAGTATTTTGAAGTATTTTGAAAGTTTATGTCGAGTCCTGTATAGCTTTTGAAATTGTTAAAAACAAGGTATGTCTTTGGTAGAAATTCTGTTGGGATTTTGATAAAGTATAGGTTTGGTGTTTATGTTTTTAAACCTCTGTAATTGACAGTTGAATGTAGAGTTTGAATTAGTTTATATCGTTTGGAATCTCTCCTTTTACATCTTCCACCTTACATCTTCCACCTTACATCTTCCACCTTACATCTTCCACCTTACATCTTCCACCTTACATCTTCCACCTTACATCTTCCACCTTACATCTTCCACCTTACATCTTCCACCTTACATCTTCCACCTTACATCTTCCACCTTACATCTTCCACCTTACATCTTCCACCTTACATCTTCCACCTTACATCTTCCACCTTACATCTTCCACCTTACATCTTCCACCTTACATCTTCCACCTTACATCTTCCACCTTACATCTTCCACCTTACATCTTCCACCTTACATCTTCCACCTTACATCTTCCACCTTACATCTTCCACCTTACATCTTCCACCTTACATCTTCCACCTTACATCTTCCACCTTACATCTTCCACCTTACATCTTCCACCTTACATCTTCCACCTTACATCTTCCACCTTACATCTTCCACCTTACATCTTCCACCTTACATCTTCCACCTTACATCTTCCACCTTACATCTTCCACCTTACATCTTCCACCTTACATCTTCCACCTTACATCTTCCACCTTACATCTTCCACCTTACATCTTCCACCTTACATCTTCCACCTTACATCTTCCACCTTACATCTTCCACCTTACATCTTCCACCTTACATCTTCCACCTTACATCTTCCACCTTACATCTTCCACCTTACATCTTCCACCTTACATCTTCCACCTTACATCTTCCACCTTACATCTTCCACCTTACATCTTCCACCTTACATCTTCCACCTTACATCTTCCACCTTACATCTTCCACCTTACATCTTCCACCTTACATCTTCCACCTTACATCTTCCACCTTACATCTTCCACCTTACATCTTCCACCTTAACAATAATAATAATAATAATAAGTCCTGTTTTCTGTAAAATGTCCCGAGTGATGGCTTGACTCTCCGGCCCCGATCGGGAACGGGAATCGGGCTGTCACATTATGAAAGTTAAAACATGAATGTAATGTATGGTTAAATGTGGACGAGGTCTGGCATCTTGTCATGTACTCCTGTTATGTCCTGTTGTGGCATGTACTCCTGTTGTGCCAGCTCCTCTTCCTACTTATACCTTCCCGTCCAGTGAAACGTAATGTAATGTAATGAAATATCCATGTATTTCGAAAGTTCATGCATAGCATATGCATCACTGCATTTCATGTTCTTACTGAGCTTTAGGCTCATAGTTGAACTCCCTGTTGTAGGTATGGATCCTCCAGATGAGGACTTTGTGCCTCAAGATGATGAGTTAATGTAGTTGGCGGATCGAGCTCATGGGGATTGGTTGATGCAGTCAGACAAATGTTATTCCTGTGAGAAAGTATTTTTGAAAGTATTTTTGAAAGTATTTTTGAAAGTATTTTTGAAAGTATTTTTGAAAGTATTTTTGAAAGTATTTTTGAAAGTATTTTTGAAAGTATTTTTGAAAGTATTTTTGAAAGTATTTTTGAAAGTATTTTTGAAAGTATTTTTGAAAGTATTTTTGAAAGTATTTTTGAAAGTATTTTTGAAAGTATTTTTGAAAGTATTTTTGAAAGTATTTTTGAAAGTATTTTTGAAAGTATTTTTGAAAGTATTTTTGAAAGTATTTTTGAAAGTATTTTTGAAAGTATTTTTGAAAGTATTTTTGAAAGTATTTTTGAAAGTATTTTTGAAAGTATTTTTGAAAGTATTTTTGAAAGTATTTTTGAAAGTATTTTTGAAAGTATTTTTGAAAGTATTTTTGAAAGTATTTTTGAAAGTATTTTTGAAAGTATTTTTGAAAGTATTTTTGAAAGTATTTTTGAAAGTATTTTTGAAAGTATTTTTGAAAGTATTTTTGAAAGTATTTTTGAAAGTATTTTTGAAAGTATTTTTGAAAGTATTTTTGAAAGTATTTTTGAAAGTATTTTTGAAAGTATTTTTGAAAGTATTTTTGAAAGTATTTTTGAAAGTATTTTTGAAAGTATTTTTGAAAGTATTTTTGAAAGTATTTTTGAAAGTATTTTTGAAAGTATTTTTGAAAGTATTTTTGAAAGTATTTTTGAAAGTATTTTTGAAAGTATTTTTGAAAGTATTTTTGAAAGTATTTTTGAAAGTATTTTTGAAAGTATTTTTGAAAGTATTTTTGAAAGTATTTTTGAAAGTATTTTTGAAAGTATTTTTGAAAGTATTTTTGAAAGTATTTTTGAAAGTATTTTTGAAAGTATTTTTGAAAGTATTTTTGAAAGTATTTTTGAAAGTATTTTTGAAAGTATTTTTGAAAGTATTTTTGAAAGTATTTTTGAAAGTATTTTTGAAAGTATTTTTGAAAGTATTTTTGAAAGTATTTTTGAAAGTATTTTTGAAAGTATTTTTGAAAGTATTTTTGAAAGTATTTTTGAAAGTATTTTTGAAAGTATTTTTGAAAGTATTTTTGAAAGTATTTTTGAAAGTATTTTTGAAAGTATTTTTGAAAGTATTTTTGAAAGTATTTTTGAAAGTATTTTTGAAAGTATTTTTGAAAGTATTTTTGAAAGTATTTTTGAAAGTATTTTTGAAAGTATTTTTGAAAGTATTTTTGAAAGTATTTTTGAAAGTATTTTTGAAAGTATTTTTGAAAGTATTTTTGAAAGTATTTTTGAAAGTATTTTTGAAAGTATTTTTGAAAGTATTTTTGAAAGTATTTTTGAAAGTATTTTTGAAAGTATTTTTGAAAGTATTTTTGAAAGTATTTTTGAAAGTATTTTTGAAAGTATTTTTGAAAGTATTTTTGAAAGTATTTTTGAAAGTATTTTTGAAAGTATTTTTGAAAGTATTTTTGAAAGTATTTTTGAAAGTATTTTTGAAAGTATTTTTGAAAGTATTTTTGAAAGTATTTTTGAAAGTATTTTTGAAAGTATTTTTGAAAGTATTTTTGAAAGTATTTTTGAAAGTATTTTTGAAAGTATTTTTGAAAGTATTTTTGAAAGTATTTTTGAAAGTATTTTTGAAAGTATTTTTGAAAGTATTTTTGAAAGTATTTTTGAAAGTATTTTTGAAAGTATTTTTGAAAGTATTTTTGAAAGTATTTTTGAAAGTATTTTTGAAAGTATTTTTGAAAGTATTTTTGAAAGTATTTTTGAAAGTATTTTTGAAAGTATTTTTGAAAGTATTTTTGAAAGTATTTTTGAAAGTATTTTTGAAAGTATTTTTGAAAGTATTTTTGAAAGTATTTTTGAAAGTATTTTTGAAAGTATTTTTGAAAGTATTTTTGAAAGTATTTTTGAAAGTATTTTTGAAAGTATTTTTGAAAGTATTTTTGAAAGTATTTTTGAAAGTATTTTTGAAAGTATTTTTGAAAGTATTTTTGAAAGTATTTTTGAAAGTATTTTTGAAAGTATTTTTGAAAGTATTTTTGAAAGTATTTTACATCTTCCACCTTACATCTTCCACCTTACATCTTCCACCTTACATCTTCCACCTTACATCTTCCACCTTACATCTTCCACCTTACATCTTCCACCTTACATCTTCCACCTTACATCTTCCACCTTACATCTTCCACCTTACATCTTCCACCTTACATCTTCCACCTTACATCTTCCACCTTACATCTTCCACCTTACATCTTCCACCTTACATCTTCCACCTTACATCTTCCACCTTACATCTTCCACCTTACATCTTCCACCTTACATCTTCCACCTTACATCTTCCACCTTACATCTTCCACCTTACATCTTCCACCTTACATCTTCCACCTTACATCTTCCACCTTACATCTTCCACCTTACATCTTCCACCTTACATCTTCCACCTTACATCTTCCACCTTACATCTTCCACCTTACATCTTCCACCTTACATCTTCCACCTTACATCTTCCACCTTACATCTTCCACCTTACATCTTCCACCTTACATCTTCCACCTTACATCTTCCACCTTACATCTTCCACCTTACATCTTCCACCTTACATCTTCCACCTTACATCTTCCACCTTACATCTTCCACCTTACATCTTCCACCTTACATCTTCCACCTTACATCTTCCACCTTACATCTTCCACCTTACATCTTCCACCTTACATCTTCCACCTTACATCTTCCACCTTACATCTTCCACCTTACATCTTCCACCTTACATCTTCCACCTTACATCTTCCACCTTACATCTTCCACCTTACATCTTCCACCTTACATCTTCCACCTTACATCTTCCACCTTACATCTTCCACCTTACATCTTCCACCTTACATCTTCCACCTTACATCTTCCACCTTACATCTTCCACCTTACATCTTCCACCTTACATCTTCCACCTTACATCTTCCACCTTACATCTTCCACCTTACATCTTCCACCTTACATCTTCCACCTTACATCTTCCACCTTACATCTTCCACCTTACATCTTCCACCTTACATCTTCCACCTTACATCTTCCACCTTACATCTTCCACCTTACATCTTCCACCTTACATCTTCCACCTTACATCTTCCACCTTACATCTTCCACCTTACATCTTCCACCTTACATCTTCCACCTTACATCTTCCACCTTACATCTTCCACCTTACATCTTCCACCTTACATCTTCCACCTTACATCTTCCACCTTACATCTTCCACCTTACATCTTCCACCTTACATCTTCCACCTTACATCTTCCACCTTACATCTTCCACCTTACATCTTCCACCTTACATCTTCCACCTTACATCTTCCACCTTACATCTTCCACCTTACATCTTCCACCTTACATCTTCCACCTTACATCTTCCACCTTACATCTTCCACCTTACATCTTCCACCTTACATCTTCCACCTTACATCTTCCACCTTACATCTTCCACCTTACATCTTCCACCTTACATCTTCCACCTTACATCTTCCACCTTACATCTTCCACCTTACATCTTCCACCTTACATCTTCCACCTTACATCTTCCACCTTACATCTTCCACCTTACATCTTCCACCTTACATCTTCCACCTTACATCTTCCACCTTACATCTTCCACCTTACATCTTCCACCTTACATCTTCCACCTTACATCTTCCACCTTACATCTTCCACCTTACATCTTCCACCTTACATCTTCCACCTTACATCTTCCACCTTACATCTTCCACCTTACATCTTCCACCTTACATCTTCCACCTTACATCTTCCACCTTACATCTTCCACCTTACATCTTCCACCTTACATCTTCCACCCTACGTCTTCCACCCTACGTCTTCCACCCTACGTCTTCCACCCTACGTCTTCCACCCTACGTCTTCCACCCTACGTCTTCCACCCTACGTCTTCCACCCTACGTCTTCCACCCTACGTCTTCCACCCTACATCTTTCCACCCTACATCTTTCCACCCTACATCTTTCCACCCTACATCTTTCCACCCTACATCTTTCCACCCTACATCTTTCCACCCTACATCTTTCCACCCTACATCTTTCCACCCTACATCTTTCCACCCTACATCTTTCCACCCTACATCTTTCCACCCTACATCTTTCCACCCTACATCTTTCCACCCTACATCTTTCCACCCTACATCTTTCCACCCTACATCTTTCCACCCTACATCTTTCCACCCTACATCTTTCCACCCTACATCTTTCCACCCTACATCTTTCCACCCTACATCTTTCCACCCTACATCTTTCCACCCTACATCTTTCCACCCTACATCTTTCCACCCTACATCTTTCCACCCTACATCTTTCCACCCTACATCTTTCCACCCTACATCTTTCCACCCTACATCTTTCCACCCTACATCTTTCCACCCTACATCTTTCCACCCTACATCTTTCCACCCTACATCTTTCCACCCTACATCTTTCCACCCTACATCTTTCCACCCTACATCTTTCCACCCTACATCTTTCCACCCTACATCTTTCCACCCTACATCTTTCCACCCTACATCTTTCCACCCTACATCTTTCCACCCTACATCTTTCCACCCTACATCTTTCCACCCTACATCTTTCCACCCTACATCTTTCCACCCTACATCTTTCCACCCTACATCTTTCAATTTTGTATGTGTTTGAATACGATGGAATTGATGGAAAATATGTAATAGCAAAACCTGAACGAGAATGAGATGGTGAGCTTGAACATCTGGTACTGACGTGATATTAAAAACCTGAACGACAATGAGATGGTGAGCTTGATCGACACTGAGATGGCTAAGTCTAAGGTTGGGAAATGAGTATCAACCAGTCTGTAATCAGGATTCGATAAAAGTAAATGTTAATTTTGATACTTGCACGTATTTTTGCTTGTTGAGTTAAATCTCATAATTTGTATAATTTTGTGATGTAGGTGAATTTTTATCCTATGAAGAACTTGTTGACTTAAATGATGTTTAAGTCTAAATTTGTTTTTGATGATGTATTTGTCTGTTTAATATTGTAATTTGATTATGTTTATTAATTGAAAATAATGAAATGCATTTGAGTTAAATCTGTTAGAGATACCCTTAAAAAGGGTATTTTAGTATCTAATGCATGTGATTAAGTGTACAGGGCTGAAATATGTTAAACAAATGTCTAAGTCCACCGGTCACACAACGACAAGGCGGATGAGCTAACTGAAGTATTCCATCGCTCGCAAAACGACAAGGCGGATGATCTAACACGAAGAAGTCCTACGCTCACTAAACGACAAAGGCGGATGAGTAAACCAAATTACTCCTCCGGCCACTAAACGACAAAGGCGGATGAGTAAACCAAATTCCTCCTCCGGCCACTAAACGACAAAGGCGGATGAGTAAACCAAATTGCTCTTCCGGCCACAAAACGACAAAGGCGGATGACTTCAACAAATTACTCTTCTGGTCACTAAACGACAGAGGCGGAAGACAACTACGAATCAATCATCCGATGCCGGGTCAAGAGTGTAAAGTCTTCATCATTAGATGCCGGTTCGAGATTCTTAAGTTGCATCATCCGATGGCGGTTCAAGACTAAACCAGCTTAGTCTTCCGCCAGAATTCAAATTAGCCGCGAAGCTACAGTGACGTCGTTTTCAGCCATAACTCCAGAACATTAATGGCGACGACGATTTGCAACTACAAACGGCAACGGCTACCTGAACTTGTACGAAAGCTGCTCCAACGGTAACAAAGCTTCTATTTTTGGATAAGGAGCATTGAAGCCAAGCCGATTTTAGAGACAGAGTATATAAGTCAAGGTTAGAGCTCAAAGGAATAACTTTTGCGAATTTGATTTCCTAAGCCCTAACGTGCGAATCATACTCTGTATTCTCATTCTACATCTCTCTATTCCAAAACTTGAGATTCTGTTTTGAGAGTTTGTAGATTATTGTAATCTATCATTCAAACCTGAAAAACCTGTAAGGCAGTGGATTGACGCCCGTAAAGTTCAATCCAGGATTGTGTAAGGCTGTGGATCGAAGCCCGTAAGGTCGATCAGAGTTTCTCATTGACGAGAAGTAAGAAATCTTCAAGGAGGAGCCTTGGAGCGTGGACGTAGGCAGTTTGGCCGAACCACGTAAAAATACTGGTGTCGAATCTCTCTCTCTCTCTCTTTTTACTTTATTTGATTACTTGTGCTAAATCTATAAGTTTAATCAAAGAGAGAAATTTGGTTGACTCGTAATTAAATTTAAAAAGTCTAATTCACCCCCCCCCCCCCTCTTAGACAATTCCGATCCTACAATTGGTATCAGAGCAAGGTTTCCTTTGTCTAAGCCGTTTTTTAATTATTGTGTGATATATTTACAATGGCAATGGCATTCAACACTAACTCCACACACGGAGAAAGTCAAGCTACAAATGGGCCTCCCTTCTTTGATGGGAGTGATTATGTTTACTGGAAAGCAAGAATGAAGATATTCATTCAAGCCGTGGACTATGAGCTATGGAACATTATAGAATATGGTCCATTTAAAGCCATGAAAACGGTAGATGGCCAAAGTGTTCCTAAGATTTCCACTGATCTAACTGAGTCAGATAAGAGAAATCTAAGCCTTAATGCTAAGGCGATAAACACCCTGTATTGTGCTTTAAATAGAGATGAATTTAATAGGGTACAAGGGTGTGAAAGTGCTCAAGAAATTTGGCACTTATTAGAGGTTACCCACGAGGGAACAAATCAGGTAAAAGAGAGTAAACTGAATATGCTTGTACATGAGTATGAGTTATTTTCTATGCCAAAAGATGAATCTATATCTTCTATGTTTACAAGGTTTACTAACATTACCAATGGCTTAAAAGCTCTTGGTAAATCATATTCTTGTGAAGAACAGGTCAGGAAGATTCTTAGATGTCTTCCAAGGAGCTGGCAGCCAAAGGTGACTGCCATACAGGAAGCAAAGGATCTCAAGATTCTAAAACTTGAGGAACTCCTTGGATCTCTCATGACACATGAGATTACGATGAGGTCAAACGAGAAGGAAGATCTCAAGGAGAGAGAGGCTACAAAAAGAAAAGATATTGCTCTAAAAGCCTCTTCAAGCAAAAACGAAGAATCTGAGGAAGATGTAGAAGAAGATGATGAGGATATAGCCCTCATTACAAGGAGGTTCAGCAAATTCCTCCAAAGAAAAAGAATGCAAGGAAGAAGATTTCCAAAGGGTGAGAAATCTAACAAGGAGAAGGAAATCACTTGCTTTGGATGTGGAAAGCCTGGCCACATGAAGGCAGATTGTCCACAGACAAAGAAGTATCCCAAGAAATTTAAGAAGAAGGCTATGAAGGCCACTTGGGATGACAGTGAAAGTGACACCTCCTCCTCAGAAGATGAGGAAGTTGCAAATCTGTGCTTCATGGCACACGAGGAAAAGGTTAGTACTTCTTCAAGTATTTTAAGTGATAGCGATAGTGATAATGAAGAAGGTGAACTAATTGATGCCTTTAATGACTTGGTTAAACAATTTGGCATGCTTAAGTCTAAGTATAACATGTTGAAAAAGGAAAATGCAAACATGGTAGAACTACATGCCAAGAAAACTAATTTGCATGTCAAAGAGATTGATGAGCTTAAAAGCAAAAACGAAGATTTGAATAATATTATACTGAACTTCACTAAGGGTGAAAAATTATTTAAGATGGTAATAGGAGGACAGAGAGCAAATTTTGACAGAACAGGTTTAGGTTACGACAAACCTAATAAAATCAAAGCTTTTAAGAATTTCTTTGTTAAATCGTCTACCTGTTATGCCTGCAATGAGTTAGGACATAAGTCATATGAATGTCCTTTGAAATTAGATAAGAAATCAAGCACTAAACTTCAATGGGTTCCTAAGGGAACCAGACCTAACACTAGGACCCAAAAGATTTGGGTACCTAAGAAGACCAATTGATGTCTGTTTTGCAGGTTGAGTGTTCTCCTGGAAAGAACCAGTGATACCTCGACAGTGGATGTTCGAGGCATATGACAGGAGACTCAACCATGTTTGCTGCTGTCAACAAAAAGAAATGAAGTGTCACTTTTGGTGGAAACCAAAAAGGCAAAATTGTTGGCATCGGCAATATAGGTAACAGTTTTAATCCTACTATTGAAAATGTGCTTTTAGTTGAGGGATTAAAGCATAATCTACTTAGTATTAGCCAGTTATGTGATAAAGGATATGAGGTGATTTTTAAATCAAACTCATGTATTATTAAGGATGTATCGAATGATAAAACTCTGTTCACTGGCTATAGGAAAGAAAACATATATATTATTGACATGGATGTTATTGAGCATATTAATAAAAAATGTTTTGCTGTTAATTCTTCTCATGATTCTTGAATTTGGCATAGGAGATTAGGACACGTAGGGATGGATACCTTAGCTAAGATTACTAAGGAGAACCTAGTTAGAGGAATTCATAAGATATCCTTTGAAAAGGATAAAGTCTGTGAAGCTTGTCAAATGGGCAAGCAGATCAAAAGTTCTTTTGCATCAAAGAATGCAATTTATACTTCTAAGCCTCTCCAACTTCTCCACATGGACCTTTTCGGTCCTTCTAATACAGCAAGCTTAGGAGGCAAATTCTATACCTTTGTTATTGTAGATGATTTCTCTAGATTCACATGGGTATATTTTCTGAAGTCTAAGGATGAGACTTTTGAAACCTTTTCTAGCTTTAGGAAAAGAGTTCAAAATGAAAAGGGACTCACCATTGTTGCTATTCGTAGTGATCATGGTGGAGAATTTGAAAATGAGAGTTTTGAACTCTTGTGTCTCAAAAATGGAATTGAGCACAATTTCTCTTCTCCTAGGACTCCTCAGCAAAATGGTGTTGTTGAGAGGAAAAATAGATCTCTCCAGGAGCTAGCTAGGACTATGCTTAATGAAAACTCCCTTCCTAAATATTTCTGGGCTGAAGCTGTTGCTACAGCTTGCTATGTTCTCAATCGGGTCTCCGTAAGACCTATTCTTGAGAAAACTCCCTATGACCTTTGGAATGGCAAAACTCCTTCTGTTAAGTATTTTAGAGCTTTTGGTAGCAAATGTTTCATTCTAAACACTAAGGATAATTTAGGAAAATTCGATTTCAAATCTGATCTTGGAATTTTTCTGGGCTATTCCCTTTTCCAGCAAAGCGTTTAGAGTGTTCAATAGGAGAACTCTAGTTGTTGAGGAATCAGTTCATGTTAACTTTGATGAGTCCCATCAGCCATTAATCAATGTGGATGAGGATGATGCTTTGGATAGACAACTGGATTCTCTTTCCTTAGAAAAACCTACTGATCCTACTCAAGAAGAAAAATCTTTAGAACCCTCTTCTACTTCTCTAGATATTGTTCCTGTCAAGGATGAAAATCCTGATCTTCCTAGAGATTGGAAATATGTCAGAAACCATCCAATAGATGAAGTCTTAGGTGATCCTTCATTAGGAGTAAAGACTAGATCCTCTCTTAGGAATCTCTGTGCCAATGTGGTATTTATCTCTCAAGTAGAGCCTAAGAAGTTTGAAGAGGCCGAGAATGATGAGTATTGGTTTTTAGCTATGCAAGAAGAGCTAAATCAATTTGAAAGGAGCAAGGTATGGGAACTTGTTCCACGGCCTAAGGATCATCCCATTATTGGAACAAAATGGGTTTATAAGAATAAATTGGATGAAAATGGTATTGTTGTAAGGAACAAAGCTAGATTGGTTGCTAAGGGATACTCTCAGGAAAAGGGTATTGATTTTGAGGAATTTTTTGCCCCTGTAGCTCGACTGGAATCAATTAGAATGCTTTTAGCTTTTGCCTGCTACAAGAACTTCACACTCTTTCAAATGGATGTAAAGAGTGCATTCTTAAATGGTTACATAAATGAAGAAGTTTTTGTTGAGCAACCCTTAGGTTTTGAAGCCTTTGATAAACCCGACCATGTCTACAAACTTAGGAAAGCTCTTTATGGTCTTAAGCAGGCTCCTAGAGCTTGGTATGATAGATTGAAGAATTTCCTTGAGGAAAGGAATTTCAAAAAGGGTAATTCTGATTCAACTCTATTTACCATGCAAAAGGATGCAGACATCTTGTTAGTTCAAATCTATGTCGATGACATTATTTTTGGATCAACAAATGTCAGTTTGTGTAATGAGTTTTCCTCCCTCATGCAAAGTGAATTTGAAATGAGTATGATGGGGGAGTTAAAGTTTTTCTTAGGATTTCAGATTAGTCAATCTTCTGATGGAATTTTCTTCTGTCAAGAAAAGTATATTAAGGAACTCCTTAAGAAGTTTGGGTTAGACTCTGTCAAATCTTCTAAAACTCCCATGAGTACCACTACTAAATTGGATAAGGATGAAAAAGGAATAAGTGTTGATATTAAGAAATATCGTGGTATGATTGGTTCTCTGTTGTATCTGACTGCTAGTAGGCCAGATATACTCTTTAGTGTTTGTCTGTGTGCTAGATTCCAGGCTGCCCCTAAGGAATCTCACTTATCGGCTGTCAAAAGAATTTTCAAATATTTAAGTGGGACTCATGATTTAGGATTATGGTATCCGAAGGGCACCTCCTTTGATCTAGTAGGATATTCAGATTCTGACTATGCTGGTAGTCTAATTCATAGGAAGAGCACCAGTGGCTCTTGTCAATTCTTAGGAGAATCTCTAGTGTCTTGGTATTCTAAGAAACAGAATTCTGTTGCATTATCAACTGCTGAAAGTGAATATATTGTTGCTGGCAGTTGCTGTGCACAAATGTTATGGATGAAACAGACTCTGGAAGATTATAATCTGTTTTATAATAGGATTCCTATTCGGTGTGATAACACCAGTGCTATCAACATTTTCAAAAATCCTATTCAGCATTCTAGAACCAAGCACATTGATGTAAGGTATCATTTCATCAGAGATCATGTTCAAAGAGGTGATGTTTCTTTGGAATTTGTTAATTCTGTAGATCAATTGGCAGATATTTTTACAAAACCTTTGGATGAGAAAACCTTCTGTGGTATTAGAATAAGATTAGGTCTTCTCAAGTATTAGAAAAGTTAAGTTTCTCTTCTATTTTTTTTGTCTTTAATATACACATCCTCCGGTCCTTTTTCTATTCACCGGAAGATGTAGATCATCCTCAGACCGGATGATATATTTTCTAATCTGCCGACACGTGTCATCAATCGGACAATATCAGTATTACACGTGTGATTTCATCACGTCGGGCATGGTTCTCTCTCTTTTAAACTCGGTTTCTTCTCCGAAACGCTTCATCTTTCGCGCCTTTTCAGTGAACTCTCTTTCTCCAACCCTTTCCCTCTAGGTCATCTTCGCAAAATTTCTCCAATGGAACAAGCTCGTGAACATGATCATCTCGCTTCTTCGTCTCGAGGTGTTGCGGGACCTCCACAAAAGAAAGCCAAACTCAATCCTCGTCTGGCACGGGTGTTCCCTCGGGCAACTAGTTGGCCGTCGCTCTACTTCCTAAATGAGGATGCTGAAATCCGGTTTCACGGAGATTTTAAGGATAAGAAGTTGATTCCTGGTCGAGGTATGGTTCCCGACGAATTAGTATCCTTAAACATAGTAGCATCCCTGACTGATGTTGGCTTAATAGGGCTGTTTGACGTTGAGTCTTTCTTTTTTCCCTCGGCCATTAGGATGTTTTATGCCAATCTTAGCTATCCTTCTGACCATTCTACTATTTCAAGCTATGTGCACGGAAAACAGATAGAACTCACTTCCCAATCCCTGAATGAGCTTTTGGGCTATCCCCATCTGGATAAACATCCCAAAATATTTTCCATAGGGCAAGAACTTCCATTTCTAAGACTTCCTGATGGCCAACAATTTTTAAAAGAAATTGCTCTAGATCCGAGCAATATTCCAAATCCTCTAAAAAGCAAACATTTAACCATTCGAGCTAGACTTCTCCATCAAATGATCTGCTACAATGTTATTCCTAAGGGGGGTCATTATGATGACATTAGCAGCATGGAGCTTGTTATTCTTTATGCAATTTATATGAAGGTCCCAGTGGATATTGGTTACATTATCCTGAGAAGGATGATACAGAGTGTTTCTTCAGGGACTACACCTTTTCCATACAACCTTCTCCTCATGAAGATTTTTCAGAAGCATGAGGTTGTATTTCCTGAGGATGAGGATCCCACCTGTCTAAAACATCACAGCTACTACTCCAAAGATACTCTGTCCAGGATGGGAGTTAAAAGAAACCGTCAAGGGGTCTATGTCTTGGATCAGTCCAAGCAGAGGACTGCTTTGGTCAAAGCTGCCCGAAAAGGAAAAAGGGACGTGAGTTTGGATGAAGAATCATCTGTTCAAGAAAGTGGTGGTGATTCTGAGATCCCTGCCTTTGATATTTCCCCTCCTAGTCCTCGGGTCACTTGGCCTAAACGTCCTCCACCAGTGCCCAGACGCCCTCCTCCTCCTCCTCCTCTAGCCAACCCCTTTGAAGCAATGTTTGCTCCTCCAGTCAATATCTCTCCTCCACCTGCCTCTTTGGTATCTTCCACACCTTCTCCCGCACCTATTTCTGAAAATACTTTAGATCCTTCCTCCTCTCTGTTGCTGCTTACACTGCCTGCTACTGCCCCTCTGTCTCCTGTTGGTAAATCCTCTCCTCCAACATCCCTCTTGATTTCCTCTCTGCCTTCCCCAGTCATTCCCGCAGCTCCAACACTATCTCCTCCTCCAAGTCCAACTGCTCCTCGTCCTGCTCCTCCTTCAGTCTCTCCCATTCTTTATCAGAGGAGATTTTCCCTTAGAGAAGATCAATACATTGAGTTGAAGACAAGCCTTGACAATCTCAGGACAGATTTTGATACAAAGATAAATCAACTCAAAGCAGATTTGCACGAAGCTGCTGTTGTGGAACGGGGTCAAATGGATCAAAAATGGGACAGGCATACAGCGATCTTCTCTCGTGATCTTAAGGCTCTTCAGTCTAATGTTGAGGCTCAGAACAAGGATTTGACGACCTCTATTGCCACCCTTGGCACTGGTCTTGGATTAGTGACTCAGCAAATGGATGCTGATCGGCGCTTGGTTGTCTAGGAACTTGAATCTCTTCGCTCTTCAATTACTGCATTAACACCTGAACCTGTTCCTGCACCCGCACCCTCTAGTTCTGTCAGTTTTCCAGTGGCTAGTTTTGAAGACTGTTTTCTTCCCTTTTCCCGGACTGAGGTTGCTGAAGATGCTCGTCTGATGCCTTTGGATCTTCAGGCGACTGAATTGGAATTCTCTATCTCTGCTGCTCCTTCTGCTCTCGAGTCTTCTCCAGCTCCAGCCAGTCCAATGGATGCTTCTCCAGCTCCAGCCAGTCCAATGGATGTCTCTCCAGCTAATCCTTCTATAGAGCTTTTTTCATGTCTGGACATGGTGGTTTCCAGAGAACCTTCTCCACCCCCTGCTCCTTGCATGGATTTGGTGGTCTATCAACCACCCCTCCCTCGAGATCTTGCTACACTTCAAGCTCTGGTGGATGCCTATTTCAATCCCCACCGTGAACTTCCCCTTTATGTTCAGAAAGCCTTTTGGCATCGCTATTTAGATCTATTCAAATAGTGCTTATTTCTTTTTTTTTTCTAAGATGTAACTTTCTTTTCCAGACTACATTATTCTTTACCAAACATACTCTGGTCTTGTGCTGACTTGTGTTGAATGCATTGCTTTTGGCTATTTCTCTGCTATCTTGCTGCATATTGGGTTGTTTTTTATAATGTCAATGGGGGAGATTGGTATTAATGGACGAGAAAAGTATTTGATTGAGTTCTGGACAGATTGCATATTTGATTGAGCATGTTTAGCAAGTAGTAATTTGGAATGCTAGCTATGAATATGCTATGTGTCTGTAACAGGATATAATGCATATATTGTGAGGGAGCTAGGATTATGGGGGAGAGTATACATAATCAAATTTTTAGATTGTCATCATCAAAAAGGGGGAGATTGTTGACTTAAATGATGTTTAAGTCTAAATTTGTTTTTGATGATGTATTTGTCTGTTTAATATTGTAATTTGATTATGTTTATTAATTGAAAATAATGAAATGCATTTGAGTTAAATCTGTTGGAGATACCCTTAAAAAGGGTATTTTAGTATCTAATGCATGTGATTAAGTGTACAGGGCTGAAATATGTTAAACAAATGTCTAAGTCCACCGGTCACACAACGACAAGGCGGATGAGCTAACTGAAGTACTCCACCGCTCGCTAAACGACAAGGCGGATGAGCTAACACGAAGAAGTCCTACGCTCACTAAACGACAAAGGCGGATGAGTAAACCAAATTACTCCTCCGGCCACTAAACGACAAAGGCGGATGAGTAAACCAAATTCCTCCTCCGGCCACTAAACGAACCAAATTCCTCCTCCGGCCACTAAACGACAAGGCGGATGAGTAAACCAAATTCCTCCTCCGGCCACTAAACGACAAGGCGGATGAGTAAACCAAATTCCTCCTCCGGCCACTAAACGACAAGGCGGATGAGTAAACCAAATTCCTCCTCCGGCCACTAAACGACAAGGCGGATGAGTAAACCAAATTCCTCCTCCGGCCACTAAACGACAAGGCGGATGAGTAAACCAAATTCCTCCTCCGGCCACTAAACGACAAGGCGGATGAGTAAACCAAATTCCTCCTCCGGCCACTAAACGACAAGGCGGATGAGTAAACCAAATTCCTCCTCCGGCCACTAAACGACAAGGCGGATGAGTAAACCAAATTCCTCCTCCGGCCACTAAACGACAAGGCGGATGAGTAAACCAAATTCCTCCTCCGGCCACTAAACGACAAGGCGGATGAGTAAACCAAATTCCTCCTCCGGCCACTAAACGACAAGGCGGATGAGTAAACCAAATTCCTCCTCCGGCCACTAAACGACAAGGCGGATGAGTAAACCAAATTCCTCCTCCGGCCACTAAACGACAAGGCGGATGAGTAAACCAAATTCCTCCTCCGGCCACTAAACGACAAGGCGGATGAGTAAACCAAATTCCTCCTCCGGCCACTAAACGACAAGGCGGATGAGTAAACCAAATTCCTCCTCCGGCCACTAAACGACAAGGCGGATGAGTAAACCAAATTCCTCCTCCGGCCACTAAACGACAAGGCGGATGAGTAAACCAAATTCCTCCTCCGGCCACTAAACGACAAGGCGGATGAGTAAACCAAATTCCTCCTCCGGCCACTAAACGACAAGGCGGATGAGTAAACCAAATTCCTCCTCCGGCCACTAAACGACAAGGCGGATGAGTAAACCAAATTCCTCCTCCGGCCACTAAACGACAAGGCGGATGAGTAAACCAAATTCCTCCTCCGGCCACTAAACGACAAGGCGGATGAGTAAACCAAATTCATCATCCGATGGCGGTTCAAGACTAAACCAGCTTAGTCTTCCGCCAGAATTCAAATTAGCCGCGAAGCTACAGTGACGTCGTTTTCAGCCATAACTCCAGAACATTAATGGCGACGACGATTTGCAACTACAAACGGCAACGGCTACTTGAACTGTACGAAAGCTGTTCCAACGGTAACAAAGCTTCTATTTTGGATAAGGAGCATTGAAGCCCAAGCCGATTTTAGAGACAGAGTATATAAGTCAAGGTTAGAGCTCAAAGGAATAACTTTTGCGAATTGATTTCCTAAGCCCTAATGTGCGAATCATACTCTGTATTCTCATTCTCATCCTAAGCCCTAATGTGCGAATCATACTCTGTATTCTCATTCTACATCTCTCTATTCCAAAACTTGAGATTCTGTTTTGAGAGTTTGTAGATTATTGTAATCTATCATTCAAACCTGAAAAAACCTGTAAGGCAGTGGATTGACGCCCGTAAAGTTCAATCCAGGATTGTGTAAGGCTGTGGATCGAAGCCCGTAAGGTCGATCAGAGTTTCTCATTGACGAGAAGTAAGAAATCTTCAAGGAGGAGCCTTGGAGCGTGGACGTAGGCAGTTTGGCCGAACCACGTAAAAATACTGGTGTCGAATCTCTCTCTCTCTCTCTCTTTTTACTTTATTTGATTACTTGTGTTAAATCTATAAGTTTAATCAAAGAGAGAAATTTGGTTGACTCGTAATTAAATTTAAAAAGTCTAATTCACCCCCCCCCCCCCCTCTTAGACAATTCCGATCCTACAGAACTGGCTATAATCGAGAACATTCCAGAGGCAAGAGAGTATGTAGAAGAAAAAGATATTTTTGAGTCTGAAAGATGTTTAAATTAGTATGTTTTAATTGTTAAAGATATTTCCTATTGAAACTTTACAAAATCTATTTCTAAACGAAATTTTTATGAATTGTGTTAATATGGTATTTATTTCGATTATTCGACAAAGTTATTTAATGTTTTTAAATTTTAATTAAGCTTTCGCGCATTTAATGTTAAAGATATTTTTATTATTTTAATATTTTAAAATTTAATTTTTAAACGCTCAAATTTTATAAATCAATTTGGAAAAAAATTTAGAGTTTTCAAATTAGGGTTTCAATTTGAAAAAGAAAATTGGGGATTTTAAATTGGGGTGTTACAAAATTCATGTTTATGTACAAGTGAAAGCAGTCAAGAGTAAAATCTATAGAAAAGCATTTTGTTGAAAAGTTCAACAAAATCATTCTCTTCCTCTTATTCAAAACTCTCCCAAACAAACAAATTCCATCTAATCTCACCAAATTTTCTTTGATAAATCCCTATATTGTTCACTGAAGGTGTGAGCAATTAAGCCTTCATTACTTTCTTTTTACGATTTCAAATATTAAATTTCTAGAATTTGGCGAAAATTCTTGAACTATCACAAATTCAGTGGACATTTGTATAATTTTTCTACGAATGGCTGCTAGTGCACATTTTTATTTAAGGTAAACAAACATTTAGATTGATTTATGCAATTTAAATTGCTTTATGTCAAAATATCTCTAATATGATGCGCACACGCCGTGCACGTACCGGCCACTAGAATTTTCTCAATACTAGTGTGTGTGCATATTGTGTGAGTCATGGCATTTATCAATTACAATAAAATACTTAAAATAACAAATTTAGAGACATATACTAACACCAAAGTTAGTTGTTTTTAGTACTATTTCATTAAAATATTATTTCTTCTAAATAAAAAAAACTAAACTAAACAAACCCATGAGTTGGAATGGTTTAACCTTGAGGGCATTACACTTGGACATCTACGTAAATATATATCATATCATAACATTTTCATAATTTTAGTCATAATCAATACAAAAGAACTAGACAATAAACTCATAAATATCCACTCCTAATTATTGCAACAACAAAAGGTATTATGTCTCGGCTTTGGGGCTTAAATCATTTATTTGGGCTCGTGAAGAATTGGGTTGGATTTCAATTATAATTTTAATAACGCGGTAACACGGTTCTTTTAGCGACTATAGCATGTGTATTAGAAAGCATGTCTACGTGTCAGGTGATCATTGGTGGGATAAACTGCCATACCCCCTCACATCTCCTCTAACCAAATGGGCCTAGAAAGTGCTAACCCTAAAAAATCCAATTCGTATGTTGAAGCAAATGGTAACATTTATGATATAGATTATAAGATTGGAGATTACATGAGTTAAAAACCGCACAAGGAAGGCCAACCGTAACAACTTTATTGTAACAAAAGATAAACGAGAATCAAAGCGCTACAGGATCTACAACAAGAGAAGTAATGTAACGTTTAGTTTCTCCAGCTATGATCGTGTATCCATCTTCATCCCTGTAGTTGACATGGCTAGCCCTAGCGAGATTAACAATGGGAGACCACACGGTCATCGAGAACTTAGTAGGTTTCAGACAATACTCGTTTATATCCTTCCACGCATCATCTACTCGCTTCTCTAGGGCAGCGCGTGCCTCCTCCTCCGAAACTCCATATTGTTTGATGTAACATTCCATAGCAGATGCTGTGTGGCCCCGAACTTGCTCAAACTAAGAAAAAACATGAGACTTTTGGTTGAAATTCTCTCCTTTTCAATAATATTTTTCTTAGAATAATTGCTTTTGTATTGATATTTTTGTTCATACCTTGTGGGAGACGACGTCATTCATGAGCCTTCCGATGATTTCAGCCCCGCGAAGAATCTTGGGCTTTGTAAATATCCAATCAAAAGCCTCATTTGGAATGACATCTCCCATGCCAAGAAAGGCAGTGACCGAAAAAAAACGATAGCAAGTGGAAGGCAAAGCATACTCATAATACCCATCCATGCTGGGTATATGGCCTGCGTGGAACCAATTTGCTTCATTAAAGTAGGCCTTTGCTTGTCCTTTCATCTGTTGTTTTATCATTTATACAGATAAGTTGAAATCAAAATAGGTTAAATCCAATGATTCTTAGGGTTGATGCAAGAATTCGTACCCCATCTTTTGCACGGAGCATTCGGAATGATTCACTCTCGATACCGTTCTCTCTTTCGAAATCCGCATAAAGACACAACACTTTTTGGTAGTAAAATTTAAGGTAGTCAGGGAGTTGATCTTGAGCGCTAATATCCCACCTGAAAATTAGATTATTGATGTTTAAAACAATTTCTTCATTGATTAAAAATATAGTTGTTGGGGTTTTCTTCATGTATCGAACCTATCAATTGCGTCAGTCAGGAGTCGAATTTCTTCAGGTGTGCCGTGAACGTCATATATATCATCGAGAACTGAGGCCATTTGAATGACTTTGGCCATGAACCTTCTGAGAACTGAGTATTGAGGTTCGGGGCTTGTAATCAAGGCCCAAAAGTAACATTCAGCAATCCTATCTCTTGCAAAAGGTAGCACGCTTGGAAAGTCTAAATCCTCCCACCACCTAAATTTTCCAAATTATATAGATTTATCCTTGTTCTTTTTTAAATTATTACTTTTATATAATAATAACACAAACATTCATTTGAAGTTGCAAGAAAAGAATTGTTGGTTTGTTCACCTAGAGATTTCTTTAAGTTCCTCTTGGTGTAATTTTTGAAATATGTTATAATCGAGTTTTGCGAAGGTAAGAAGGACATCACTGTGAGAGGAATCTTCCTTGTAAATCGACATGAAGTGCCTCGCTTCAAGCCTCGGCATGCCTCGTCGAAGAGGATGCTTTAGTGCATAGTTCACTTCTTCGGAAAGAGGGTAGCTTAACTTACCTACAATGGCTTCCAGTTTTTTTGTGGCAAAGTTAAGTGCTTTATCGAGTATATCTTCTCCATGAACACTAAAATATGCTGCTTCATACAAACTCAATAGTCCTCTCACGTCCTCAGCTAGGCTTTCCTTGAATTTTCCGTCACTGTCTGTGTATTTCTTGAATATATCTGCTCAAATTGATTGAAAGCAATAATAAAATCATGACCCAGATACCGATTTCCAACGAAGTTGAATTATCATCAATACGTACCGGCCGAAGTTTTGTAACCCTGTTGTCTGAGCAGTCGAAAGAGAAGAGCATCCGATGGAAGACTTTGATCATTTTCATTAGTGTAAGAGTCAACATAAGTCTTGTTAACTTGGTCCAACAAGTCTTGGATTTCTGATTGGAAGTGATCTGCAACTCCTAACCGTTGGATTGAATCGATCAAGTTTAGTTTCTGTGAGGGCTTCTGGGTAGGAGCGGTCAACACGTTCTTCACGTCTTCTTTCAGGTTTTGAATTTCTTCTTCAACTTTCTGGTCTAATTTCTGCAAAGTAGATTTTAAGTAAATTAGAGAATATTAATCAAGAAGGTTAAGCATACTTTTCTCACTAAACAGATTGAAAAAGAATGCAATGGAAGAGAATATTAAGATGCATACCAAGGACTCAGAATTGAAGGAAGTGAAATGATTTCCCCAGACAGTCGGAGGAAAGTCGGCGTATCGACGATGGTTCTGCGATTTTCCATAGTTTTCAGAAATAAGAAGCTGAGGGGCCATGGTTTTGTGGGAAGGAAGGCGAAGGTCTTGAGAGAGAAATAGGGTTAATCTCTTGAAGAACACACTATCTCTGTTACTCTCTCAAGGGATTGATGTTTTGTGGGAGCATATTCGTCTGCTATTTATAGAGAAAATTCAAGCTCTTGCCCATCGTGCATGAAAATATCAAACAAGTATTAATATTTAATAAATTCAATAATTTCATTAAAAAATCATGAAAAAAATTAATCATGAAAAAATTATGCAGAATATCGTTTCTTTTCTATTCATGAAAAAATCATGCATAAAATCGATCACCTCATTTGAGTCGAGTCAATTTTGTTTTGGCTTCTCTACTTACCGAGCCGAGCTCGCTCGTTACGTAGGTATGATTAATGTACTCCCATAAGATGAGTCGGTCCAAGTGAATATGCCAAAACGCTTCACTTATCTGACACATCTATTCAAAGAGTAATGTTATGTTTACTTCTTGACATGTTGTTCATCAGTTGAGTGTAGTTAACCTCTTGTTTTTAACTATTTATAATTTATTTTAAGATTTTTTTTATTTTAAATATAATTTGAAAATTTTCGTGATTTTATAACACTTGTAAGAGTTATTGTAATTTTACTGAATTATTTTATAAAACATACGTAAAATAATTATAATAAATCATACAAGCATTAGACAATCATGAAAATTTCTAGATCATCTTTCTATGATGTATTGAACATGTAGTAAAACTTTCAAGTAAATAAAATATTTTTTGATATTTTTTTTAAATACCCATTGTTTCTATATTCACATATAATAAAAACAATATCAAACGATATTAGATTTACTTAAAAAATTTACCACATGTTTACCACATCATAGGAAGATAATCTATAAATTTTCGTGATTTTGTTTTATAAAACAATTCAATAAAATTACAATAAATCGTACAAGTGTTAGAAAATCAAAAATATTTTTAGATTATCTTTCTATAATGTGGTGACCATATGGTAAAATTTTTAAGTAAATCTAATATCATTTGATATTTTTTTAAAATTAATTTATAAAATGAAGTTTCGTCCGTAAGTGAACAGTGAACGGACGACCGTTCGTTTTAGATCGGTCATCCGTTCTCGGGTGTGAACATAGAACGAGGGGTGATCGGTCGTCCGCCGGGATTTATTTTGTTACATTTCATATAGTTTAATATTTAGTTTGTTAGAATTTATTTTTAAAAAACAATCATAGTTTAATGTTTAAAATGAAAAAAAACCTTTATTTTAATTATTACACACTAATAAAAGACATGTAATCGTCACTTTTAAAAGTATGATTGAAGTGTAGACATTAAATTCCACGTTTTCACTTTACTTGAAACTTCATTCACACGTGCTTTAAGATACACTCTTGAAAAGGGTTGTAATTGTTTCTATAATTTTTATTTTTGAGAATATTATGAATTTGCCGAGTGAAGGAGAAGGTGGGACAAATTGTCCCGGACAATGATGTCGTGGTTTGCCTTCTTCTTGTACTATAGTATTAGAAAAATAAAATAAAATAAAAATATTTGTTAAAAAAAAAAGAATAAAAATTAATTGCTGTGACAATATTGTTTTTTAAATTTAAAAAATGTGTAATCAAAACAGTCATAGCCACCATTTTTGAAAAGATCTTGTTATCAACGGGTAAACGGTGAAGGCGCACTAAAGCAGCCGCAGACAAGTGACATCAATTAATTTCAATGCAGAAAGAAAAATTTCTTCTTCGCACTCGTCGCCTAGCTCTTAGGGTTAACACATTTTAGGGCCCATTTGGTTAGAGGAGATGTGAGGGGAGTACCAATGATCACCTGACACGTAGGCATGCTTTCTAACGGAGATCTTTTAGCCGCTGACGGTATTGAGTTCTACCCAATTCAAGTGAGCAGCCAAGTTCAATTGTATCTAGCAATTCCAACCAAAACGTAACAAAGTATGCTATATTTAACTTTTAACTTTATACTATGTTTTATTTTATAACTTCTTCAATAATTAATTAACAAAAATATATAAATAATTAAATAAAATGTTAATTACATTTATCAATTATTCAATGGAGTACTGCAAGACTTAAAAATGGTTTGCGTGCCTTTGAAATATTGTAAGTGCTATTATTAAAGAGTGAATAAATCAACTGCGTTCAATGGAATGCTTCGCAAAGTACAACCTAATTCATTGTCCTTCCATTTTGTTTGATACTAAAATATAATTGGTGTTACGAATATGTACTTAACTTCAATTACTTGACCCATCGACTTTGTATTAACCTATTTTTTGTTAAAAATTAGTAAAAATTTTAATCAATTACCATGTACGTCTGGTATGATCAATATTATTTTTTAATTTTTATAAATGTGAAATCAAAACAGTCATAGCCACTACTTTGGAAGAGATCTTGTTATCAATGCTTCAAGTAGACGATCAATCATCCGAAACATGTAAATCCGAAATGGATATGAAGAGAAGAGACGAAGGTCTTCACTGAGAAGAGAGAGAGAAAAATAATGAGGATTTTTGGAGGGAGAGAAGATAAAACTGTAAGGGAAAAATAAGTGTGATGTTTTTGTGCACATTAAGAGTTCTAAGAGCGGTAATTTCTATAATTTTTAACCGATTTGGGTTTTCACGTAAAATTCTCGATGTTCATTTTAGCCATTATTTTTCTTACTTCTTGGCCGTTATAATTTTACGGCGTGAGAAAATATTCCTGGTATTTTTCGAAACGCATTTGCTATCGTTTCTCGTACTGCTTATTTAGTGGTGTAATTGTACTGTGTAAATAAGTTTTATCTAAGGAGACCGAGTTTTAAGTGGGACAGTTTGTGACCCCTCCAGCCTTTTCTGAGAACTTACTTGGAAAAGTAATTATGCCTAGGAGTCTGGAAATTATTCTGATCAATACTTTCCACGTCTTACAGAAGTGGTATTATTATTATTGCCACCAATTTCGTTATTTTCCTAACAAGTGGTATCAAAGATTCGTTATTATGGCGGGAAAAATGAAATTGAAAAATTCAACAGAAATAATTTCTCTCTATGGAAATTAAAAATGAATGCACTATTGTAGAAAGATGGTTGTTCTATGGCCATCGGCGGCAGACCGACGAACGTTGAAGATGAGAGGGAGATCAAAGAAACGTGGGGCCTCTTGAGCCAACACGTCAGGAAGATCAAAGTTGAAAAATAAAAAGGGCGTTAAGTGCTATCATTGTGTCAAGATAGGTCACATGAAAAAGAATTGCTGGAAGTTGAAGAAAAAACAAGGCACAAAAGGTGCTAAAGGAGAAATGAAGAGTACGACTGCAGCTGTCTCTGAGGGTGAAGATGTTATTGTATGTGATACTTCAAAAGTAGAGTATTTTTCATCTTACACTAGCAGTGATGTTGACATTGTTAAAATGAAGAACAGTTACATTTCCAGAATAATTGAAAATAAGACATCTGTATCCAGACCAACACAGAATGTGAGTTGGTACTTAAAGATATCAGACATGTTCTAGATATTAGACTAAATCTAATATCAGTCTGTGCTCTTAATGAAGCTGGTTACAAAAACAAATTTGCTGGCGAAAAATGAGAGCTCAGTAAAGGTTCGCTAATTATAGCAAAAGGAATCAAAGAATCTAACTTGTATGTGACTCAAGTGACTGTGAAGGAAGAATCAGTAAATGCTGCACAAGATGACTCGTTCATTGAGTTATGGCACAAACGACTTGGTTACATAAGTGAAAAAGGACTTCAATTGCTTGGTAAAAGAGATTATTTGCCACATCTAAGAGATGAACCTCTGTCAAGTTGCATTCATTGTTTGGCGGGAAAATAACATAGAGTTTCTTTTCAAAAAAAATTATGCATCAAGAAAACCAAAAGTGTTAGAAGTTGTTTACTCATATGTCTGCGGTCTCATGTCAACGAAAACGTTAGGAGGTGCCCAATACATGGCCACATTTATTGATGATCACTCAATAAAGATTTGGACTTATGCACTCAAGACCAAAGATGAGGTGTTTAACATTTTCAAATAGTTTCATGCTTTCACAGAGCGAGAAACTAGAAAGAAGTTAAAATGCATTCACACAGACAATGGTGGTGAATATATGAGATCATTCGATGAATATTGCAAAATGCACATGATCAGGCACGAAAGACCGGTTCAAAAGACTCCTCAAAAATGTTATGAACCTCACGATGAATGAATTATGTTGGGTGTGTGACTTTAGAGCATCTTATCATGTTACTTCAAAAGTAGAGTATTTTTCATCTTACACTAGCAGTGATGTTGACATTGTTAAAATGAAGAACAGTTACATTTCCAGAATAATTGAAAATGAGACATCTGTATCCAGACCAACACAGAATGTGAGTTGGTACTTAAAGATATCAGACATGTTCTAGATATTAGACTAAATCTAATATCAGTCTGTGCTCTTAATGAGGCTGGTTACAAAAACAAATTTGCTGGCGAAAAATGAGAGCTCAGTAAAGGTTCGCTAATTATAGCAAAAGGAATCAAAGAATCTAACTTGTATGTGACTCAAGTGACTGTGAAGGAAATGCTGCACAAGATGACTCGTTCATTGAGTTATGGCACAAACGACTTGGTTACATAAGTGAAAAAGGACTTCAATTGCTTGGTAAAAGAGATTATTTGCCACATCTAAGAGATGAACCTCTGTCAAGTTGCATTCATTGTTTGGCGGGAAAATAACATAGAGTTTCTTTTCAAAAAAAATTATGCATCAAGAAAACCAAAAGTGTTAGAAGTTGTTTACTCATATGTCTGCGGTCTCATGTCAACGAAAACGTTAGGAGGTGCCCAATACATGGCCACATTTATTGATGATCACTCAATAAAGATTTGGACTTATGCACTCAAGACCAAAGATGAGGTGTTTAACATTTTCAAATAGTTTCATGCTTTCACAGAGCGAGAAACTAGAAAGAAGTTAAAATGCATTCACACAGACAATGGTGGTGAATATATGAGATCATTCGATGAATATTGCAAAATGCACATGATCAGGCACGAAAGATCTGTTCAAAAGACTCCTCAACAAAATGGCGTTGCGGAAATAATGAACAGAACTATCGTGGAGAAAATAAGGTGCTTGTTATCACATTCAAAACTTCTCAAAACATTCTGGGGAGAAACAATGAATACTGCAGTAAATATCATCAACTTGTCTCCATCAGCATCTCTGAGTAGAGAAGTGCCAAACATACTATGGACAAGAAATGAGGTCTCTTATAAACATTTAAAGATGTTTGGATGCAGAACATTCATCCATATTCCTAAAGATGAGAGGTCCAAGCTAGACAGTAAAGCTAAGGATTGCATATTCGTCGGATACAGAAGTGATGCATTTGGATACAGGCTTTGGGATTCGATTGACAAGAAGATTGTCAGAAGCCAAGATGTTGTCTTCTTTGAAGATCAGATCATTGAAGACAAGAAGAAATATATGGAAATTAATGATGAGCATCTAGTAAAAGTTGATCAGATGAAATAAACTTTTGACGGGTGAGATGCTAGCAAATCCAATGATCAAGCAACTGTTGATGTTGACCATGGAGAAACAGAGACTCCTCCTGAACCAGTTGTAGAACCAGAGTTAAGAAAGTCAACAAGAGATCATCAACCATCGAGAAAGTACTCTGTAAATGAGTATGTAATGATCACTGATGGCGATGAACCTAAGTGCTATAAGGAAGCTATAGAGTATCAACAAAAAAAGAACTGATTGAATGCGAAGCAAGATGAGATGAAATTATTGCATGAGAACCATACTTATGAGTTGGTTCAGCTTCCAAATGGGAGAAAGACACTCAAGAACAAATGGGTATACAGACTCAAAGACGAAAATTTGCAACCGAAGTATAAGGCACGACCGGTCGTGAAAGGCTTTGGTCAGAAGGAGGAGGTTGACTTTGTGAAAATTTTTTCACCTGTTATGAAAATGTCATCCATTCGGGTAGTACTTAGATTAACATCAAGTCTTAATTTGGAGATCGAACAACTCGATGTGAAGACCGCCTTCTTGCATGGTGAATTAGAAGAAGAGATTTACATGGAACAACCAAAAGGGTTCGTTGTCAAGAGAAATGAACATCTAGTGTGTAAATTGAAGAAGAGTTTGTATGGATTAAAGCAAGCTCCAAGACAATGGTACAAGAAGTTTGATTTCTTTATGAGAAATCAAGGGTACAAGAAAACTTCCTTAGACCATTGTGTCTTCGTGAAAAAGTTCACAGATGATACATTTATAATCCTCCTACTCTATGTCGACGACATGTTGATTGTGGGCCCAGACAGAAAAAAGATTGTTAAGTTAAAGAATGAACTTAACAAGTCTTTTGCCATAAAAGACTTAGGATCGGCCAAACAGATGCTTGAGATGAGTATAACTCGTGATAGGAAGAATGAAAATTATGACTATCACAGAAGAAATATATCAAGAAAATTCTCAGTCGATTCTATATGGAAAAGGAAAAACCGGTACGTACTCAACTTGCTAAACATTTCAAACTTACTTCCTAACAAAGTTCTTCCACTGAAGAAGGAAAAGCAGGAATGCAAAAAATTCAATATGCCTCAGCAGTTGGCAGCTTGATGTATGTTATGGTTTGTACGAGACCTGATATTTCATATTCTGTTGGAATAGTCAGCCAATTTCTTTCAAATCCGGGCAGATAACATTGCAATGCAGTAAAGTGGATTCTTAAGTATCTTAGAGGTACTTCTGAATTCAGTTTGTGTTTTGGAAGTAAAGAGTCTTTGTTATTAGGCTATACTGATGCATACATGGCTGGAGACATTAACTCTAGAAGATCAACATCAGGGTATTTGGTTACATTTGGAGGGGGAGCAGTTTTATAGCAATCTAAGTGGAAAAAATCAGTTGAATTGTCTACAACAGAAGCTGAGTTTATTGCGGCTACATAAGCTTGTAAAGAAATTTTGTGGATGCAAAAATTTCTAACAGGATTGGGTCATAAACAAGATAAGTATATCTTGTATTGTGACAGTCAAAATCATATTCATTTGAGCAAGAACCCGAGCTTTCATTCGAAGTCGAAACACATAGATATCAAGTATCATTGGATACGAGAAGTGTTGGACACCAAGTAAGTATATTTTGAGAAGATTCACACGGATGATAATGAAAGAGACATTATTACAAATATCTTGCAAAAGAATAAACACGAATTCTGTAGAGACTCAACAAGACTGGAGATACCTCATCATAAATCGCGATGAGGAGATTTGTGGGATCCCTCCATTATGATGAGGTGCCCATTTATTAATTTCAATTGAAATTAATAAATGAAGAAGGAAGAAATTTCTTCCTTCTACATTCTCTCCTTACGGAGCCTACCTCTCTTTGAGGAATGTGTCTGTCTGAAGCTCTATAAATAAAGGTTTCAAGTAGACGATCAATCATCTGAAACATATAGATTCGAAATGAATCTGAAGAGAAGAGACGAAGGTCTTCTCTGAGAAGATGGAGAGAAATAGTGAGGATTTTTAGAGGGATAGAAAAGATAGACTATGAAGGAAAAATAGGTGTGATCCTTTTGTGCACATTGAGTATTCTAAGAGTGGTGATTTCACTTAGTGAATATTTTTTAGAATATTCGATATTTAGAAAAATATTGTAAATTTTATTTTTTATAGTGAGATCTTTCTGAACTCGATTGCCGTGATTTTTTTTTCCGATTTGGGTTTCCACGTTAAATTCTCGATGTTCATTTTAGCCATTATTTCTCTTACTTCTTGGCCGTTATAATTTTACGGCGTGAAAATATATTCTTTGTATTTTTCAAATATCGTTTCTCGTACCGCTTATTTAGTAGTGTAATTGTACTGTGTAAATAAGTTCTGTCTAAGGAGACTGAGTTTTAAGTTGGATTGTTTGTGACCCCTCTAGCCTTTCTTGGAAACTTAGAAAAGTAATTATGTGTAGGAAATTGTTCAATATAATCTTTCATGTGAATTATTTGTATCAGTACTCTCCACGATCAAAAACTTGGAGGCTCTAGCAATCAAATCTTTGTTGTTAGGATTGTCGTCTCACGTCCTTTATCTTCCATGCGAGGTGATTTACAAGTATAATACATTGAGATTTTAGTGATGAAGCAATTTGCAATGGAGATTTTCACAACGATACTGAGCTCAAGAAGTAAGAAATCTTCTCTGCAAATTCTCTTTGCCAAAATTGAAACTTCTTCTATCTGTGAATTGCGACATAAGACGTCAAGTAAAAAAATGTTTTAATGTTCCATTGATAGTACTCTTAACGACAAAGACTTAATTGTTAATGTTTCAGAATTTAAAACTTATTTGTTTTAAAAAAAATCCAAAGATGTACGTGCTCTTCACGCTTAACTTTGAGAACTAATACGCAATTTATACTATCTATTATTTTCAAGTTACCCTTTAAAATTTTCAAAATATAACTTGTGCCAACATAACTTGCAAACATAATTTAGATAAAATAAAGTAGAGTCACTTTGAAACTAACACAACATCATAAAAACAATACATTAAAATTAAATTTGTTGTTGTTGTTAAAGTTATGTGCTAAAAGGACAAGAGCTGTAGATAAACATTATCCTTAAATGTGAAAGACAAGAAAAGCTGAGAAAGGCAGTAGCAATCGAAGACTCTTCAACCTCTTAATAATTAATTATTCTTCCCCAATGCCACCCTTACAATAATACTATACACTATTATATGATATTAGATGTCATAAATTTTCTTAAAAAATGCATGAAGTGTTAACACATATCTTATATTGTGGAGCTCAAATCCTCGATTTATGATTTACTCGTACGTATTAATTTAAAAACCAAAAAAAGACTAAAATTTAATATTATCTGACAAAGTCATACAATTTAAATTCGTATTTTTACTTAAAAATCTAAAATTTAGTATTAAATTGGGTTGTACCTTATCTTCTTCGATATGAAATAATAGTTCAAGTTAAAAGTTCTTAATTTATAATAATAAGTAAAAAATATAAGATAGAGAGCATTGAGAGGAAAAACAACAAAAAAGACAAGTGAGATAAGGAGGATAGAGAATCAGAGAGAGACTGACCAATCGTGCAACCGCCGAAGAAGAAGGCCCGCACCAGACCAACTTTATATGTTTCACCACAAACCAAACCAAACTCAGCCACCGTCGAACTTTCCGTCCCGACGATCCACTCCCACGATCCCAGCTCCAGACCACAAACGCTCTTCACCGTCGGATCACAACCAGATGTCAGTTAATTTTCTCTTATGTTCATTTATAGAGAAGTAATAGAATCATGAACATGTTGAATTTTCACATCTTTATAATCAAAGAAGAGAAGAGAAATACTTACTTTGCTCCATGATTCAGTTTTGACAAACAAAGCAAAGAACTGGTTTCTCTCCCTTAACCTTGAAGATTTTCTTCAATCATGGTTTTTGATGGAGAAAACTCACGTACGTTCCTTTGGTAGAGAGAGGACCATCCTTATATGTATTCATTATTGATCAATATCCATCAATTAATGAAGTAAAACAAAATTTAAACCAATAGGATTTGAACACATAGGGCCACATCACATGTAGCACCCGGCCTTTTTGCATGTAATTATTTTCCCGAACCAATTCTCGGGATTTAATTTGATATAAATGCAATATATGTTTTGTTGGAAAACTAAACTAATGTTTAACTAAGTATAACACTAAGTTTAAAACCAATGGAAGGGCAAATTAGGAAGAAATTAAGGTTGGTGGGAGAAATCGAATGGATGATTGACATGTGGCAGCTTGTTGAAGAAGTTAAGTTCTTCCCTCTACGTGAAACCCTCCTCACTTCTCTTCTCTGCTCTCTCTTTTCTCCTCTCTGCGTTCTCTCTTCCTGTCGACAAACAACCATCGAAGTTACTTCGATCTTCTCAGATCCCTTTCTGCTCCTCTACTAAGGTAAACATCTTCTAATGCTAACACATTTGGACAAGCAAAAACTATGGGTTATGCTGAAGCTTTAGGTTAAGATAGTTGTGAGAAAACTCTCGGTTTTTGTATGGAAACACATTCGTTGTTTTCTACAAGTCTGAATGGAGTTTACTGCATAATCTTCCAAGTTGTTTGTTAGCATTTGCAACTTGTTTAACTTCTCTACATTGCAGCAACCGATCCGAGCGTTCCAGAGACATTCGAGCATTTTACATTGCAGCAAACAGGTAAGTTCATAACCGTAGGTTGGCCCTTAAGGCCCTACATCACAGAGGTACTAGGGTTCCTGTTCTGTCGGGTAGTTTTGGGTAGAAATGTTATAGCTTCTGTTCAGTTTGTGTTCTGTGTTGTCTGTTCAGTCCACGTTCTGAGTTGTCTGTTTTCTATCTCACAATGTGCCCTGCTATTTCTGATGTCTGCTGTTATAGGTTCAGGCACTGAGAATGTCATGCATACACTGTTTTCCTGAAAATTCATGCAAAACCGATTTCTGTACACCGTTTGAAACTAATAAGATAAAAATTCGACTGAAATGTACCAGGTTAAGTGCGAGACGGGGACTGGCCACTGAACTGTTACTGTTTACCGTTTACTGTACTGTTTCCCTGAATGTGCCTGATAGTGCACCCTCCCCCTCCCCCTCCCCCACTGTTTGCCAGTTCCCCTATAAGCTCCACTTAATTTTACTGCCACTGTAACTAAATGCTCTGTACTGTCACTGTATTCTGAAAAACGGCATGCATAGCATTTTGCATCACTGCATACCGATTATGTCTTACTGAGTTTTAGACTCATAGGTGAACTCTCTGATGTAGGTACTGAACCCGAAACCGAGGATCTTGTTCCTCAAAATGATGATCTAATGTAGAGGGTGGATCGAGCTCATGGGGTGGTTGCTGCAGCCAGACATGTTTCTGCTCTGAGGTTTCAGTTTTTAAGTAGAGTTTATGTCTGTAGGTTTTACTGAACTCTGGTGTTTTGTTTCAAAACTCTGTCTGGATTTTTGTTAGAAACCTGATTTATGTATAGGTTTTGTTGGTGTATTTTAAAACCTCTGTATTTGATAGTTGTATTTATGTTTTTCAATGTGTCGAAATCATTCTGGAACTGCTGGGATTCTTCCTTTCAGGTTGTGCATGGATAGCCTCGAATTCTAGAGCTATCCATGCAGTTTGTTTTCTTGAATCTGTCATTTGTGAGGCATGTTTTATAATCTTGTTCTGATTCGGGTTTGGAGGCTTGAAGCCTTATTGCTTTTTGTTTCGAAGTTTTCTGTTGGCATGTTTTTCTGTTAAAATTTGTCAAGTTTCTGCCTTAAAAACCAAGTCATCCGCCCAGTGTAAATATGTCTTCCGGCTGATGTCAGCATAAGTCTTCCGCCCAGTTTAAAACCCCGTCTTTCGGTTGACGTCACCCAAGTCTTCCGCCCAGTGTAAATATGTCTTCCGGCTGATGTCAGCATAAGTCTTCCGCCCAGTTTAAAACCTCGTCTTCCGGTTGACGTCACCCAAGTCTTTCGCCAGTGTAATTACATCTTCCGGTGACGTCATCTGTCTTGTCTTATTCGACATCCACCGCCGGCTTATCTCTTCCGCCCAGTTCATTCACAGTTTCTGTCTTTATCTTCCGACTGACGTCATCCATCTTCCGGCTGACGTCATCACCTCGTCTGATTTCATCAATTGTCTGCATCCTCCGGCTGACGTCACCCATCTTCCGACTGATGTCACCACCTCTTCTGCCCAGTTTTACTCAGCCTCTTTCGCTGAATACTGTTCGTCCTTTGTCGTATCTGAATCCACCGATAGCTCTAATCTTCCACCTGACGTTATCTCCGCTTCTGTCTTTGCATTTACATCTTCCGGCTGACGTCATTCAAAGTCTTCCGCTGCTCCTTAAAACTAAGTCTTCCGTCGGTTATTCGCCTAAGTCTTCCGCCAATGTTTCCTGCTTCCTCCTCCGCCAGCCTTATGCTAATTTCTGTTCCGTTATCCATTAATGAAACCTGTTTTAAATTTCTACTCCAGAGAACACTCTCTCTCTGCGAAGTTTTAAGGTTTCGAAAAACGTTCAGATTGTCCCTGATGTTCTGTTCCCTGTTTTGTCTATGTTCAAAAAAAAAAATAGTCCCCGTTTTCTGATAACTGTCCCGGAGTGATGGCTCCGATCCCGAACCCCGATCGGGTTCGATTTCGGGCTGTCACATCACATGGGTTTCATTAGGTGACTGTTGGTTTTCAAAAGCTTGGAGTTGGCAGGGAAGAACTCTTCGCAGAACATAGCACAGCCGATCGATCGGCTCTTGAGAAGCGATCGATCGGCGAGACTTCTGCCTTCCCTCAAATTTTTTTGTAAGCAGAGGCGATCGATCGGCGATGCCTCTGTCAACCAAACTATCATGGAGCGTAAGGGGTGATTGATCGCAAGCTTCCTGCGATCGATCGATTATTCTTCCAGGTAGAAGGCAGAGCCGATCGATCGCTCATTTCTGGGCGATCGATCGGCGATGTCTCTGTTGCCTTCAACCAACATTTTTAATATTCTCCCACTTGACCCGTATGACATTATCAAATCCATCATAATATTGATTAATCATAATATCACTATCGAGTATACAACTAATATGGATCATAACGGTCTTGTGTCAATTATAACGACACAGTCCCCTCCATGCATCACTATCAATTATATACTCAATATGATTTATATGCAGGTATATCATAATGGTCCACATTAGTGTCTTTATTATTTTATTTCTTATTTTTATTAACATTATTATTTCTATCTTTTTTATGTTTTAGTTTCTTATTTTATTTTATTTTCTCTTTTTACGTTACTTCTCTTTATTTTATTTTTCTCTATTAAATAGGTTCCGATTAAGTCATTTATTTTCTTTTTATCATTTTATTTATTTCATGTTAAAAAAATAAATAATAATAATAATAATAATAATTTCTTTATTTATTTTTATTTTTATTTTATTTTATTTTTTTCTTTTTTCTCTTACTGTTATTTTTCGTTTTCTTTAGTTTCTTATTTTATTTTCTTTTTATTTATTTTTCTTCTTTTATTTTATTTATTTTTCTTCTTTTAAATAGGGTCCGATTCAGTTATCTTAAATTCTTTTTATCATTTTATCATTTTATTTTATTTTATTTTATTTTATTTTATTCCAAAAAAAAAAGAGCAAGTTTGAACAATTCAGCTTTCAATCTTATTTTATTTTATGCAATTATTAGGTTTGTATTAATATTGTGTTGTAACAATGACAAAGGAGTTAAAGTGGGTGATATTGAGTGAAGTTTGGGGGTGAGCGATTAGAAGAAAGTTTGAGTGAGTTCAACAAGTGAGTAAGTGAATGGAAGAAATTTTTGATTGGATGAAATAAGGAGGAATGAGTGGTGCTCTAAATATTCGCTTGAATTCATATAATTCCTACCTTACAACTCGGCCTTTCATTACAAGCTTGTAAAGACCTATTGACTTTTCTTTTGGTTAATGGATATTTGCTATTAGTTGGATAGTGAGCAAAGCTGGTGAACGATTCGAGTGAATGGAGTGATTCCCGAGTGAAATAAGAATGCTGTCCTTACCTGTAGCTACATAAGTTGAACCAACAATTAGGAAAAAATAAAAATGAACATGCACACACACACACGAAGATTTCTAAGTACGCTATTGTCAATGCGCTAATATGAATTATTTCTTTTGCAAAGTGTTTAACTTGGTGGTCTAGTACGAGTTTTTCAAGCTGAGACGAATTACCAAAGTCTTTGATGAGGATTGCTTTACCACTATATTGTACTGTGCATATTATTTGGGATTGGATTATATATCTGTTGAGATTTTTTGCTTAGTTTTGTTCGCTTGAGGACAAGCTTTCATTCAAGTTTGGGGGTGTGATAAGTGTGTATTTTACACACTTTATTATACTTTTTTATACTTGAATTGATAAGCTTCACTCAAGTATGTGAATGATTTTAATAAATTTGGTGCAAGTGTGCAGAAAAGTAGAAAAATTACAGGTATTGCGAATTCAAGAAAAATAATGAAAGAAGAGGACCTGTCAATCGATCGGTCAAACCTTGGCGATTGATCGGTGGAAGAAAAGACGAAGTAATATTTGGCAGAGAAGTAGCCGATCGATCCGCTATTTTAATCCCAACCGTTTGGCTAATTTTATTGATGGAGATGTTTAAATCTGAACCATTGAAACTTGTTTTAATCTCAGCCGTTGAAGATAATTATGGGCTTCAGATTTGTGGGCTTGAGATTAATTAATAATTAGGTTAACTTAAGAGAGAGCAGCCTCATTCAGATTTCAGAGGGGAGGCGAGCGAGAGATTTTAGAGAGAAGCCCTTGCGAGACGGAAACCGGAACGGAGCGAGAGCTTCGGGAACTGACTTTCAGCATAGTTTTTATTTCCCTTTCTCTTCTGAACTATGAACTTCTTTATTTTTATTGTTGTTTTTCTTTATTTTAGCATGAACTAAGTTTTTATTCTAGGGCTACGATGTAGCCAGACGATGTTTATTTTCTGTTTCTTCGTTTAATTATATTTATTGAGTATTTCTTCCAATATTGTTGACACATTTAATTTCTGTTCTTAAAGCCTGTAAATTTCTGGCCAATCTTTACTTGATTTTTGGGATGTTTTGAGACCGAGAGGTGATAAATATCCGAGCACTGAAATTAATGTCATGAATATACGTAGGCTAGAGATAGTTATGGTATTGGTGTGGTCACTGTGATTTCTTGATTTATTTGTATTTGATTAATGTAGGATTTGAGACTGAGAAGTGATAACCCATTAATCAGATAAACTATGCAATGCTCGAGAGAGATTTTATTAGAATTTAGTGAAATCGATCATCAACATAGGAAGAATATTTATGAATATAATTGCGAATGACAGAAATAAATATTGTCTTGGTGAAGTCGTAGTTCCTAGGCTTTTATTAATTTGATTTAATCTCAGTTTATTTGTTTTGCTATTTTAATTTAATTTATTTTAATTGTTTTAGTCATTTATTTTAACTGCAATTATTAAAAATCATAAAAACGTGTGTTCAATTTAGAATTAAAATTAGTTATTTCGATTATTAATTACAAGTCCTCGTGGGTTCGACACTCTCTTTATCACTATATTACTTGTTGCGACTGGTACACTTGCGAACATATTTTTCACAACACGGAGGGAAGCAAAATCAACAAAACCGAATAAGTGTATGGATTTCAACTAACAACCAATAACCAAACCAGCCCAACCAATAATAATAAATGTGTTTTGGATAAATAGTTTAGTGTTGGTTTTTTAGGTTCCTACGCATAGCGGAATTCACTATTATTCATAATAATAGTGACATGCGTTACCCTGTGACTTTAAAACTATTTTAAAATCATCAAAAAACCATAAATTGGATCGTTAATCTAAAAGAAATTATTTTGACAAATATGTAATTTTTCAAAATGTAAACAATTTACATTGAGAAAAATTATTAGAATTTAGATTGGGAAATAATAAAAGAAAATACCTTTTTGGAGCAACGCTTTTACTCAGGTACTCTCGTCTGATCTTAACAGCTTTAACTTAGGATCAGGTGTTTTTCCCGAAGACTTTGATACCGTCGAGTCTTCTCTGAAGATCTTTACACTTAAATCTCCTGACGTGTGGGCGTCTCTTTTACAAGAACAATACACTCTTATATTTCTGGAAAGACGTGTTCTCAACACATGAGACGTCTCTCTTCGATCTTGGAAAACGTTTTTCTAAAATCGAATACGAAAAGGTCACACCTTTTTCTCTAGGGATTTGTATTTCGGTCGTTCTAAGTCGTTCTTTTTGGTTCGTCCTCCTGTCAAATCACATTTGACAATTTTTATAGATCTGTTTTAAAATTAATTTTTAGATTTATTTTAATAAAAACTAATTTTTAAAAAATAAATCTTATCTAATCAAATCTAATTTGATTAGAAGTTGATTTATCTAATAAATCATTTTATCAATTAATCATATAATTTAAAAACAGTTTTTAGAATATATTTATGAAAACTACTTTTCAAGATAATCTCATCTCATGAGATTCTTCAGATCTACTTTTAAATAGTAAATAAACTATAAGTCAACTGTAGATCAAATCTAATTTGATCAGATTTTCCAAATCTACTTTTATTCAAATTTCAAAAAATCTGATTTTATAGTTTGTTACATAACCACTTTAAATTTGAAGATCAAATCTCATCTGATGAGATTCTTCAAATTAATTCAAATCCCTTAAAAATATATTCATTTGAGTGTTTATAAATGATTAATCCTTATTAATCATTTATATATTTATTCTTATAACATGAAAATTAAATAGTGATATAAGATAATAGAGGGACCGATGGACCTATAGTTCTAAGCTCCAATAATATTTGTTAATTAATATAAACTCTTTATATTAAATAACACAATTATTAACTCTAGAGTAATTCCACTAAATACCTAGAGTTGCACTCTTAGAACTATAGAGAATATTTACTCAAAGTAATGTCCATTGATATAGTCATTACATATGTATTAATCCTCCATTAAGATTCGTAATAGAGCTAGGTATAAAATTCGTTAACCTCTCATCCTTGACTACCATTAGTTCTTGATTGAATAATTAATTCATAACATTTATGAATTTGCGCGCTAATTATTCAATCCCTGAATTAACAAACAAGGGAATCTTGTATTATGGATTTCATTGTATCAATGTTAGCATTCTCAGCTACTCATTTAATTTATTCCCAAAATACAAGGTTTATGTAATGTAACTCATACAAAACTGTACCGAGTAAATCAAAGAATAAATTATAATGAAATAGGAGTCTACTAAATACAATGAATTAATATCATACATATATGACCATCATTATGATAAAATTAATTGTTCTTTATTCAACGGATATTATAAGAACAATATAATTTCATCTGGTCCAATCCTATATAATCATATTATATAAAATACAATCACTTTATGTCACTACACGTTCTCAACGAAGTGAACTGTATTTATGACTTTATTAATTTGAAGATCATTTACTTCAAATATAAGTCATGGACTATTGTGATTATTATTTTTTAAATCTAATCCCACATATATCAGCATATATGTAAATTTAAAATTGTATAAATAATCAAGGATTTGTCTTTGAATTTATAAAGCATATCGAATAATGCAAACATAAAAATTAATCATAAAATTTATTTATTAATTACAGCAATAAAAATGTTCATAACATTTGCTTGTTGGGCACATTATTCCCAACATTTAGGTCAGGGTCAACAAACCGTGCGAGGTTGGGCTCAAATTATTTTTTTTTTATTTTTTATTTTTTAAAGCAGGACTGGAAGCTGAATTCAACCATGAATGGTACAATTAATACAATAAGTTATAAATAATTAATTTATTACATTAATTATATTTTAATTACATTAATCATTGATTAAACATATTATTATTCATCAATAAGATACTAAATTATTTGATGTTGCAATAGAACCTAACTGGTTGAACCAACGACTAAGAGAGTAGGGGTGAGCAAAAACGACTCAGACCAAAGAACCGGACCAGAATCGACATATTTGGTCCAGTTCTGGTCAGTTTGCACATAAAATAAATGATATTCGGTTTTTCTTTACTAGAACTGAAGTTTTCAGTTTGTTTTTTGGGTTAAATGACACAAAACCATTAAAACCGAACCGATAGATTATAACTCTAATTTACTAACTCTGTCCATTCAATCTATCGACAGTTCAGATCGTTCCCTTCAATCTCTCTCTCTTCTCAGTTCTCTCTTACAGTCGCCGCTGGAGCGCCTCGACAGTCGACAGAGTACAGACGCCTCTCGGCTCTCGATTATTCTATTTCTATACACTACCGTCGCACTCTCTCTTCGACCCCCTTTTCCTTTGTCAGCCTGTGAAGGACGAACCGACGAAGGTAAGCTCTCAGCTGTTTGCCTCTTTCAGTTTCTGTATTTTTATTAGACCTAGGGGTTACATCGCTTTCGTAGTTGGTTCAACAAAACAAAGTCTGAATCTGGTTTGCCCCTCTCCTTCACTTCACACAATTCCTTTGCCGGTGCTTGCCTTTATAGAATTTTGTTCTTCACTTTCCTGTTTCTCGTCAGCTTGTTGGTTTTAAACGTTCTGGTTTTGTTTTTTTTTTCCTGGGTTTTGCAGGTGGTATATTATACAAAAAGACAGCTTCGTTTGAGCCTTGCTCTTGTTTTTTCGTCCAAAGGTGTGCTTTTCAACTTCTACTTGTTCTCGACTTCGCAATCAAAATTCGAATGTCAAATCGGTTTGCAAAATTAAGAAAAAAACATAAGCTTCAATCTCTTATTTGATACATAATGTTGTCCTGACCATCTTATTTGATATACAACTTGAAATTTTCAAGATTAATTAACTGTTTATTTTTTTATTTTGAATTTGGATTTTTTTATTAAAAAAATTATTTCATATTGGGAAAAATCAGAACCGGACCAGAACCATAACCGAACTTCTAGTCCGGTTCTGGTCCGGTCCTAAAAAATATTTAATAGGTACTGGTTATAAAAATTAAAAACGAAATATATTGGTCCGGTCGTAGTATCTCTTAAAACCGGACCATGATCACCCCTACAGGAGAGACTGCTATGTTCAAACATGTAAGATGAAACTGCGTGAACACTATTCATACAATTCAAATAATCCTTCTGCTGCGACTGGACAAAAATTGCAGGAGGAACTGGCAGCTAATTTCTGCACGTCTTCCCACTAGTATGTGTTGAGATCTTAGTGAATTCTATGCTTATTTTCTTGACTATGAAACAAAGAAAGCACCTGCGAGGGTGAGAGAGAAGTTGGTAAAGGTAGAACTAGTGAAAAGAAATTGAAAACAGTATCATGGCATGAAAGCTATGAAAGCATTCTGAGAGAGTAAGATCAGAACCATAGCCATGGAAGTGGGGCCACTTCACTTCAAGCTCACTTTATCTATTTTATTTTACAAATAATGGGTCAAAATATTGCATTCTAGTAATAGCCTTTCAATTGAAAACTTCAGCAAGTTCAACAATGGAGATAGATATAAAGAGTTTTGTGATAAATACCTCATTTTTCTCCTTGCCTTCTTTTCGTTTCTTCTTATTTTTTGCACTATCGACGATCTCTACCGTTCTGATGAGGTACTGAATTGGCTTTCCATGTTATGTTTTCCTTCGAATAAAGCATGGCATTCATAGCTTTAATGCCATGATACTGTTTTCAATTTCCTTTCTCACAAGTTCTACCTTTACCAACTTCTCTCTTGCCCACGCAGGTGCTTTCTTTGAAGGTTAAGACTATGTTTGTGGCTGACCTATTCAAATTTCTAGTTAAGACTTTTTAATTTATTCATTATATTTATTTTTGGGGAAGAAAACACAATCGACTATCATTTTCTTCAATCATTATTATTATTTTTTCCGTTATACTTCTGCAAAGCTAGTAATCTCATTGTTTTGAATTTGCAGATTTTACTGCAGTTTTGTTCTTCTCGTCGAAAACCTCTATGGTTTCCTGTTGTAAAGTTGAAAGATGTCATTCATTCCTATACCCAGATTGCTTTCACAATCCTCGCCCAACACCGGTTGTCATGCCTTATTCTTTTCATGTTTTGCACAATTCCAAATGCCAAATTTTTTTTTTAATTCTCCATGTTATTTAACACTCAATAAGGGATAAAAGCAATCAATAAAAGAGTTTTGGATGATAAATCCAGTGTTATTAAGTTTCCATTTGGTCAAAATGAAAGAGAGGAACTCCATGCCGATTTGTATAATTGTTCCATTTGTGATTGTTGCAAAGTTGGTGATGTTGATGGAGCCTTAATTTTTCTTGCACAAATGGAAGCATTAGGTTACCGAGCTAGATTAACATCGTATACTTCTCTAATTGAAGTACTCGGAAGTCTAGGTAGGACTATGGAAGCAGATGCTTTATTTCAAGAAATGATTAATTTTGGGTTTAAACCCAAAGTGACAGTCTTCAATTTTTTACTCAGAGGGTTTTTGAAGAAAGGCCAATTAGATCTTGCTTATAAAGCGTTGACGGTAATGAGTGATTTAGGTGTTCAGAGAAATCAAGAAACTTATGAGATCTTCTTGGATTATTATGCTAGCGCCGGGCGGTTAGAAAGTACTTGGGGTACTATCGAGGAAATGAGAAAAATAGGATTTCATTTGTGTATAGTAAAGTTATTGTCTTGTATAGGAACAATGGCATGTGGAAGAAGGCTATTGGCATCATTGAAGAGTTTAAAGAAAAGGGTATTCCACTTGATAAGCATATTTATAACAGCGTCATCGACACGCTTGGGAAGTACGGTCAGTTGCTCGAGGCCTTAGAAGTGTTTGACAAAATGCAACTAGAAGGCGTAAACCATGATATAACAACTTGGAATTCTATGATTCGATGGAGCTGTCGGAGTGGGAATCTTACTAAGGCTATTGAATTATTTTCGGCGATGCAAGAACAAGGCTTATATCCTGATCCAAAAGTCTTCAACATGTTAATTAGTCACTTGGGTGAGGAAGGAAAGTGGGATTTGATAAAAGAAATTTTTGAAAATATGAAATGTAAAGGGCATAAGCAAATTGCCACTGTCTATGCAGTTTTAGTTGATATTTATGGGCAATATGGAAAGTTTCAGGATGTTGATGATTGTGTTTCTGCCTTAAAGGCTGACGGTCTTCTTCCTTCACCCAGCATCTTTTGTGTTTTAGCAAATGCTTATGCTCAACAGGTGAAATAGCGAAGCCCCTTAAACCATTTGCTTTGCTGATTTTTTTTATGCTTATTTTTAGATTCAACAGTACGCATTTTGCAGCTAAAGAGGGTTGAGAATAGTTTTTAGATTTTATTTACCAGCTTTGGAATCTTGAGACATCTAAAGAGCGTTGATAATGGTTTGTCCATCTATTTTTTTTTTCTAATATATATTAGGCAATTAGATATCAGACTATGCAAAATCATCCTTCATACGAAGCTATGGATTATTGAGTTCTAATGTCAAAATTGCGTCAATAGGGATAGAAGTGGAGAGTGGTAGATTTTCAATATATAAAGCGTTCCTAGGTATATATCATACGATATTATATAATGTTATCATTATGTAATATCTATTAAAATAGTTAATGTATATTAAAGTTATTGGGTTGGCCATAAAGTGTATACAATAATATGAGTAGGCCCATTAGAGTTCAAAATATACGTAGAGATATATTTGTAATTACTTATTATTTGATGGACGAAATAGTAATTACACACTACATAATAAGAATGGTTATGCTCCTCATTTCATGAGTTACCTTTAATTTTTTCTTCTCTTTGAGTTTCCATTGCTTGAGAGAGATTGAGATTTTGAAGAACTTGTTGAAACAGAAGATCTAAGTGTTCTATACTAATCTCTGCTAATATATGAAATGAATTCTGGTATGCTTTCTCTATCTATTGATATCATAAATGGTAATAGATATTTAACATGCTTCTTAGGTTAAACGATTTAAGAAACTTCAGATTTTGTGAATTTCAAAAGAGAACTAGTGGTTAAAATGCTAAAATATAGTGTGTTGGTTATGAACTGGTTGAATTTTTAGCTTAATATAGCATTGTTTTATATCATAACAGCTGCTTGCTTTGGATCTAGCCCTTGTTAACACTAGCTATTGAACAATCTACATTTGTTTTCAATTTGTTCACTTTTAATGTATTTAATCTCTTCTTTGGAGCTTCCAGCATAATTTTTTTTTCTGTTGGCAGGGATTATGTGAACAAACATTAAAAGTGCTTCAACTAATGGAAGCAGAAGGAATTGAGCCAAATCTTATAATGCTTAATGTTCTAATTAATGCCTTTGGTAATTCAGGTAGATACATGGAAGCATTATACATTTATCACGAAATAAAAGAACTTGTAAGTCCTCTCATTCTTTAATAATTTATGCACGCTATTAAGGCCATATGAGATGTTATAGAGTTGAAACTTTGATTGTTTTTGAAAGGGTATCAGTCCTGACGTAGTGACATATACCACAATTATGAAGGCATTTATTCGGGCAAGGAAGTATGATAAGGTACATTGTCCTTTATCTTCTTCGGGCTTTGTTTAGATGCTAGCTGAATGAGTTTTCAATTTTGTTTTATATAAGTAAGATACAAGATAAAAAGAGAAGAATCCTTATGGAGAAAAGTAAGCACTTAATTTTAAGCAATTTCTCTCTAAATAGAGAAAACTAACGTAGAGGAATAGATCTTAAATACTTAGAACAATACGCTTATTTCACAATAGTGAAATTAATATTGTCCCAAAAATGGATAGTTGTCCTTTTATCGTAAAAAATAATAACATTGCGATGTACCTAGATACGAATTCTCTTCTTAAACTTTTTGCCCCAGTTAAAAGCACTTTAACTCAAAAGGATTTTGAAGTTTCAAAACAAATACCATAAATTCTTCCCAAGAGTCAGCAATCTATAAAGACTGTTCATGGAAGAATCTCTGAATCTTTTTCTGCTTTAGATCCTTGATATTTATAAAGAAATGGAAAATGCCGGTTGCACGCCGGACAGGAAGGCCAGACAGATGTTAAAGACTGCACTAATTGCCCTTGATCAGAAGCATTGTATGTTCTGCATCTATTAAAGCATTGATTAAAGGATAGGTCTTGTAAGATTGATTATCTAATTCATCATTTCAGGATTTTATGTGGAGATTGATATATCCTGAGAATTATTCTACTCTTTGCTTCTTAGAGTGACATTCTGGTGCTGAAAGACCAGATAAAGACCAATTTGAGTGAATGAGCTATGAGCTTAAGTACTGGACCCGGACCAGGTCAAATGGAAATAGTGTGGAAACATGCTCGAAAGAATGATGTTTGGACAAAATTAATTGTTTTCATTATTCATATAAATTATTGTATTTATTAACTCTAAAAAATTATGTATTTGAATTGTGGTTATATACTTCTCAGGCAAATTTGGTTAAAGTTTAATAAAAACAAAACAAAACCAATTTAGTGAAGCAGAAGCAAGAATCAAGAAGATCTTCGTTGCTTTAAGGCTGAATTGATCTTCATAGCTTACAACTTTGTCAGACAAAGAGATACCTGCAATTATATAATGAGAGACAATTGATCGTGATGGCTTCATAACGGTATTATATATGCTTGCTTAATGTTTCTTCTTCTACTTATTGTTTCCAAAATGGCAGCACCCACAAGTTCTAATTTCGTAGTAAGTGCTTATGTGGCTAAGTTATCTTTTACCAAATATGAGTTGGCAGTCTTCTCTGTTCTTGTGCAATAACAATTATCAGCTCATAATTTTTTTTGGGTATGATTATTTTGTTTCAGATGCAATAAAATTGGCTCAACATGTGAAAGTGAGACAGGTTTGTCTACTTGACTTCTTAATTTGAGTTATGAGCTTTACCCTCTTTCCACGTGCTTTCGTTCCTTTTAGTACGTAAATGCATACTTGATTGCTAAATTAAAAAGCTAGTAGTAATTGCACCTTCTTGTTCTGTTGACAGGAATTAGTTATAAACAAACAGGATTTCACCATTGTGAAGATCGTGGATTTTGCTCTTTTCTTGTGAATCTCTATTTAAAAACTCTCATGCTCATCTTCATCAACTTTTTGATTTTTTTTCACATACGTAATAATTTGTCTCAACTGAACTCTTTCACCGAGGACGAATTCATACAAAGTTTAAAATGGAATATCGTTCTTTAATTTGGCTTATCCAGATGTAGGAGGTAAATAATCTTATTAGATAGTTAAAGAAGTATGAGAATGTATCTAATAATATTTTAGTAAAATATGAGAAATGGCTGTGCTGGAAAGAAAATTTAGGAATTACGTAGGATACCTCTTTCTAATGCTTTCTTATGAGCGGTTTTTTTAATGACAGGCAATAGACATAGGTTTTGAGATATCAATCTACTTTTATCGGCAATTCATCATTCCACTTAAACATATCCAAGATTTTTTGTGCATTCAGAAAGAGTATGATTGTCGTTATACCTAGCTTCAAAAGCTGAAGAAAGCACAGTTTAAGCCAGAATTCTTGTCTTTATAGCAGAAAAACATGTATGTTGTCACTGAAAAATTAGTTATTTGATGCTTCTAAATTTTAAATAATTATCTTCTTTATCTCAGGGATAGTGTGAATATAGATTGTGAGATAGATTTAATTTGAAACTGGAGTTTATTTTAAGTAGGGAGCAAATGTAATACATTTTCTATGAATGAGAGCCTTACTTTAACATGTATATATTACTTATACCTACTTTGTGCTTGACAAATTCAAATGAAAAATATAGATATGAAATCAAAGACGTACTTGAAATAGAAGTGAAGATTTTAGAAGCTCTAAATTATTATTTGATGCTTCTAAATTTTAAATAATTATCTTCTTTATCTCAGGGATAGTGTGAATATAGATTGTGAGATAGATGGAGAGCCTTACCTTTACATGTATATATACTTATACCTACTTTGTGCTTGACAAATTCAAATGAAAAATATAGATATGAAACAAAGACGTACTTGAAATAGAAGTGAAGATTTTAGAAGCTCTAAATTATTATTTGGTTGTATTCCACCCTTACCGTGCACTATCTCAATAAGTTCTTCACTTTTATAATGTACTTTCACCTAAATTAAGTTTTCTCATCAATTTTTTAACCTTCGATGCTACTTACAAAGGGGATAGTAATAAAATACAATCTTATCTTCAAATATTTTTTCTCAAAAAGTATTTGATTTCTTGCATTTTGCATTCAAGATTTCCGCTGCACTGATTGTCTTTCAACATTACGACTTTATCTGAAAGACTGAAAATGTAATGACGTTCATCAGTATTAGTTCCTCAACATACATTTATGAGTTTGGGGTAATCTTATTGAGATTGGATAGATGCATATATATTTACTTTGCTTCCGCATGTCTTTAATTTTTTTACTATGCCCATCAAACTTTGGATTTGGTGCATGTTGCAGCTGCAACCGCGTAGATTTTACCGGTCTACTTTTTTGTGGAATTTATTTTCATCAATCTTGGCTTATTAATTGCTTTCAGTTTTATCGTTGCTTTCTTATTGGAAATGTGTACATTATAATTAATTAATTTATATTTTCAAAATAATAATTATTTTCTCTACATGCAAACTTCTTCTCTTGATTTTCTTTTATTATTTTGTTAGGTTGCTTCAAGATGCAGGATTGAATGATGCAAGTATGACTCAGTTAACTTGGTACGGGTGCCATTGGCCTTGATAGAGTTTGTTAGGCTCCTCACTAGTTTTCTTTCTATTTTTCTTGGTTATGGTTGTATGAATTTAATGCATATATCTTTGATTTATTAGGGGAATTGTCAACGATACCTACAAGATGGATTTGATTCTTCTCTACCCCCACATTTGATAGCTTTAGCTTGCATGTACATTGGAAGCGTTCTCCGAGAAAAAGACACGACATCGTGGTTTGAAGAACTCCACATCGATATGAACGTGGTGTGTTCTCTAAGTAAAGAGAAAATTCATTTCTTTATACAATTCTCTGTACCATGCATGCTGGTTAAGAAGATTGGTGTTAATTGAGTTGATTCAGACTGAATAATTGCATGGTTAAACATGTTATTTTCTTAATTTTGTGCCTAAATCAAACTTACTGTCTCTCTTCTATTTTTTTTTCAGGTAAAAAATACATCTATGGAGATACTGAACTTTTATGAAAACCAAATATATCTACTTGGAGAGATTGTTTAAAATTAAGTGGTTATTTTTCTTCAAAAGGATTCTTTTCTTCTTATCTTGTATCTTACTTATATAAAACAAAATAAAACTCATTTAGGTAATATCTAAACAAAGCTTGAAGAAGATAAAGGATGGTGTACCTTATCATACTTCTTTGCTCGAATAAATGCCTTCATAATTGTGGTATATGTTACTACATCAAGAATGATACCCTTTAAAAAACAATCAAGGTTTCAACTCTATAACATGTCATGTGGCCTTGATTAGTCTGCATAAATAATTAAAAAATGAGAGGACTTACAAATTCTTTTATTTGGTGATAAATGGACAATGCTTCCATGTATCTACTTGAATTACCAAAGGCATTAATTAGAACATTGAGCATATATTATGTTTAATTTAGATTGTTCAATAGTTGGTGTTAACAAGGGCTAGATCCAAAGCAAGCAGCTGTTATGATATAAAACAATGCTATATTAAGCTAAAAATTCAACTAGCTCATAACTAACACACTATATTTTAGCATTTTAACCACTAGTCTTCTGTTGAAATTTACAAAATTTGAAGTTTCTTTAATCGTTTAATTTAAGAAGTGCGCCCGAATTCATTTCAGATATTAGCAGAGATTATTATAGAGTACTTACATATTTTGTTTTAACAAGTTCTTCAAAATCTCAATCTCTCTCAAGTGATGAAAACTCAAAGAGAAGAAAAAATTAAAGGTAACTCGTGAAACTGCATAACAGTGGCACTTAGCTTATGCCCTGTACATTTCATATTTTCAAAAATTTCTTTTATCAAATCTCACTTTCCTTCCTCACCCAAGTGACTAATTAACATGTTGAAGATTTTTGGATTGGGATATAAGCCTTGTTCTTGCATCGCCGAAAATAATTCAAGAGCCTTAGTTAGATTCCCATTCCGACAGTTTCATCGAATCATACTTCCCAAGTGTAAGGCCTCGAGCAACTAACCATACTTCCCAAGCGTGTCGATGACGACGCTGTTATAAATATGCTTATCAAGTGGAATACCCTTTTCTTTAAACTCTTCAATGATGCCAACAGCCTTCTTCCACATGCCATTGTTCCTATACAAGACAATAACTTTACTATACACAAATGAATTCAAATGAAATCCTATTTTTCTCATTTCCTGGATAGTACCCCAAGTACTTTCCAACCGCCCGGCACTAGCATAATCCAAGAGGATCTCATAAGTTTCTTGATTTCTCTGAACGCCTAAACCACTCTCTACGGCCAACGTTTTATATGCAAGATCTATTTGACCTTTCTTCAAAAACCCTCAGTGTAAAAAATTGAAGACTGTCACTTTGGGTTTAAACTCAATATTAATCATTTCTTGAAATAAAGCACCTGCTTCCAAAGTCTTACCTACACTTCCAAGTATTTCAATTAGAGAAGTATACGATGTTAATCTAACTCGGCAACCTAATGCTTTCATTTGTGCAAGAAAAACTAAAGCTCCATCAACATCCCCAACTTTGCAACAATCACAAATGGAATAATAATACAAATAGGAACGGAGTTCCTCTCTTTCATTTTGAGTGGATGGAAATTTAATGACAATAGATTTATAATCCAAAACTACTGTATTAGTTGCTTTTATCCTCTTATTGAGTGTTAAATAACATGGAGAGTTAAAAACTTTTTTAGCATTTAGGATTTGGTAAGTGTGTATTTTATACACTTATTCGGACTCTTTAAGCTCGACTCGATAATTTTTTCTTAAGCATTTGAATGAATTTAACGTTTCTTGTGTAAGTGTGCAAATAAGATTAAATTTAATAGGTTAAGACATCAATGAAGAAAATTAGACGATCTCGGTGCATAATGAAGCAAAATAAAGGAGAAATATCAAAGTGTGGCTGATCGGTTGCCTGAAGGGCCGATCAATCGGCTGATGAAAAGAAGAAGAAAATCAACAAACAAAGGCATCGTCGATCGATCACCGAATCTGAGCGATCAATCGGCGGAAGAAAACGATTGAAGGATTGTGGACAGTGCAGTTACCGATCGGTCGCCAAATAAGGGATGATCGATCGGCCAAAGTGTGAAATCTTCGTTCAACAAGCAGAAGAGCAGCCGATCGATCGGCCAAACTCAGGCAATCGATCGGTTGAAGCAGCAAATGGTGATGTAGATCGAGCAGAGCTAGTGCCGACTGATCGGCAAGGTGTGTCGATCGGTCAGCTATCGAGAATTTAAAAAGGGTGTTTTAGGGTTTTAATTAAAAAACGATATGATCATGGGTTGCAGGCTTAACCTAGAATTAGGTTATAAAATCAAAGATTTAGAGACATCGCGAGGAAGTTCTAGATAGCAAAAACCTAGAGACTATCTGTAATATTCAGCTCGTACGGATTTTTATAATATTATTATTTTATTATATAATGGCATTTTGGTAAATATGTTAAATCAGGTCCGTTTCACGAAAAGAAAGCGTCATTACGATCCTAACGATTAATAGGAATTTTAAGAAAATTATGGGAATTTTCGGAGATTAAACGTTATATTCCGAGTAAATACGTTTCTCGTAATGTAAAAGACGTTCTCGTAAAAATAGCAAACGAGGTCCAATTTGCGAACGGACAGTGTTGTTAAATCCCAAGTAATAAGTTGGACTTATTGGCAAAATGTGGAAAGTTGAAAAAGTCAAATCGTTGGACGATTAACGAACCGAATGACGAAGATTATATATAATCAAAGAGAAGGGCATTTTAGTAATTTGCCAAATCAAATTTTATAAAATAACCTAAATCTATTTCTTTCTTCATTCTTCCCTGCCTTCTGCGATTTTCCAGAGAGCAAACCCTCTCGGCTTCTCTCTGCCCGCGGCGATTTCTTCGACAATCCGACCTCCATTCGTTCCGTTTCCTTCACGTTCCCTCCTCCAATCGACGCTCTAGGTATGGATCTATAGTTTTAGAACGTTTATTTTGAGTTTTACGGAGTTATACGTTTAAGGTTTTCGTTAGGTTTTCGATTTAAAACGCGAATTAGGGTTCGTAATTAATAGGTTAGCCGTGATTAAGTATATATTGCACGTATTCGATGTTATTGGACGAGGTTAAATCAATTTGTTAAAATTAGGGACTTTCGAGATTTTAGGAATAACTCGTAAATTGGAACTTGGGGTGCCGAGCGGTGAATTGTTTTTTTTTTTTTTTTTTTTTTTTTTTTTTTTTTTTTTTTTTTTTTTTTTTTTTTTTTTTTTTTTTTTTTTTTTTTTTTTTTTTTTTTTTTTTTTTTTTTTTTTTTTTTTTTTTTTTTTTTTTTTTTTTTTTTTTTTTTTTTTTTTTTTTTTTTTTTTTTTTTTTTTTTTTTTTTTTTTTTTTTTTTTTTTTTTTTTTTTTTTTTTTTTTTTTTTTTTTTTTTTTTTTTTTTTTTTTTTTTTTTTTTTTTTTTTTTTTTTTTTTTTTTTTTTTTTTTTTTTTTTTTTTTTTTTTTTTTTTTTTTTTTTTTTTTTTTTTTTTTTTTTTTTTTTTTTTTTTTTTTTTTTTTTTTTTTTTTTTTTTTTTTTTTTTTTTTTTTTTTTTTTTTTTTTTTTTTTTTTTTTTTTTTTTTTTTTTTTTTTTTTTTTTTTTTTTTTTTTTTTTTTTTTTTTTTTTTTTTTTTTTTTTTTTTTTTTTTTTTTTTTTTTTTTTTTTTTTTTTTTTTTTTTTTTTTTTTTTTTTTTTTTTTTTTTTTTTTTTTTTTTTTTTTTTTTTTTTTTTTTTTTTTTTTTTTTTTTTTTTTTTTTTTTTTTTTTTTTTTTTTTTTTTTTTTTTTTTTTTTTTTTTTTTTTTTTTTTTTTTTTTTTTTTTTTTTTTTTTTTTTTTTTTTTTTTTTTTTTTTTTTTTTTTTTTTTTTTTTTTTTTTTTTTTTTTTTTTTTTTTTTTTTTTTTTTTTTTTTTTTTTTTTTTTTTTTTTTTTTTTTTTTTTTTTTTTTTTTTTTTTTTTTTTTTTTTTTTTTTTTTTTTTTTTTTTTTTTTTTTTTTTTTTTTTTTTTTTTTTTTTTTTTTTTTTTTTTTTTTTTTTTTTTTTTTTTTTTTTTTTTTTTTTTTTTTTTTTTTTTTTTTTTTTTTTTTTTTTTTTTTTTTTTTTTTTTTTTTTTTTTTTTTTTTTTTTTTTTTTTTTTTTTTTTTTTTTTTTTTTTTTTTTTTTTTTTTTTTTTTTTTTTTTTTTTTTTTTTTTTTTTTTTTTTTTTTTTTTTTTTTTTTTTTTTTTTTTTTTTTTTTTTTTTTTTTTTTTTTTTTTTTTTTTTTTTTTTTTTTTTTTTTTTTTTTTTTTTTTTTTTTTTTTTTTTTTTTTTTTTTTTTTTTTTTTTTTTTTTTTTTTTTTTTTTTTTTTTTTTTTTTTTTTTTTTTTTTTTTTTTTTTTTTTTTTTTTTTTTTTTTTTTTTTTTTTTTTTTTTTTTTTTTTTTTTTTTTTTTTTTTTTTTTTTTTTTTTTTTTTTTTTTTTTTTTTTTTTTTTTTTTTTTTTTTTTTTTTTTTTTTTTTTTTTTTTTTTTTTTTTTTTTTTTTTTTTTTTTTTTTTTTTTTTTTTTTTTTTTTTTTTTTTTTTTTTTTTTTTTTTTTTTTTTTTTTTTTTTTTTTTTTTTTTTTTTTTTTTTTTTTTTTTTTTTTTTTTTTTTTTTTTTTTTTTTTTTTTTTTTTTTTTTTTTTTTTTTTTTTTTTTTTTTTTTTTTTTTTTTTTTTTTTTTTTTTTTTTTTTTTTTTTTTTTTTTTTTTTTTTTTTTTTTTTT
>CM039511.1:6373201-6398201 GCA_022432975.1 Begonia masoniana
AACCCAACCAGCCCAACCAATAATAATAAATGTGTTTTGGATAAATAGTTTAGGTCAGGGTCAACAAACCGTGCGAGGTTGGGCTCAATTTTTTTTTTTTTTTTTTATAAAAACAGGACGGGAAGCTGGATTCAACCATTATGGTACAATTAATACAATAAGTTATAAATAATTAATTTATTACATTAATTATATTTTAATTACATTAATCATTGATTAAACAAATTATTATTCATCAATAAGATACTAAATTATTTGATGTTGCAATAGAACCTAACTGGTTGAACCAACGACTAGGAGAGTAGGGGTGAGCAAAAACTACTCAGACCAAAGAACCGGATCAGAATCGACATATTTGGTCCAGTTCTGGTCAATTTGCACATAAAATAAATGAATATTTGGTCCAGTTCTGGTCAATTTGCACATAAAATAAATGATATTCGGTTTTTCTTTACTAGAACTGAAGTTTTCGGTTTGTTTTTTGGGTTAAATGACACAAAAACACTCAAACCGAACCAGTAGATTATAACTCTAATTTACTAACTCTGTTCATTCAATCTATCGACGGTTCATATCGTCACTTCAATCTCTCTCTCTTCTCAGTTCTCTCTCGCAGTCACCGCTGGAGCGCCTCGACAGTCGACAGAGTACAGACGCCTCTCGGCTCTCGATTATTCTATTTCTACACGCTACCGTCGCACTCTCTCTTCGACCCCCTTTTCCTTTGTCAGCCTGTGAAGGACGAACCGACGAAGGTAAGCTCTCTGCTGTTTGCCTCTTTCAGTTTCTGTATTTTTATTAGACCTAGGGGTTACATCGCTTTCGTTATTGTTTCAACAAAACAAAGTCTGAATCTGGTTTGCCCCTCTCCTTCACTTCACACAATTCCTTTGCAGGTGCTTGCCTTTATAGAATTTTGTTCTTCACTTTCCTGTTTCTCGTCAGCTTGTTGGTTTTAAACGTTCTGGTTTTGTTTATTTTTTCCTGGGTTTTGCAGGTGGTATCTTATACAAAAAGACAGCTTCGTTTGAGCCTTGCTCTTGTTTTTTCGTCCAAAGGTGTGCTTTTCAACTTCTACTTGTTCTCGACTTCGCAATCAAAATTCGAATGTCAAATCGGTTTGCAAAATTAAGAAAAAAACATAAGCTTAAATCTCTTATTTGATACATAATGTTGTCCAGACCATCTTATTTGATATACAACTTGAAATTTTCAAGATTAATTAACTGTTTATTTTTTTATTTTGAATTTGGATTTTTTTATTAAAAAAATTATTTCATATTGGGAAAAATCAGAACTGGACCAGAACCATAACCGAACTTCTAGTCCGGTTCTGGTCTGGTACTAAAAAATATTTAATAGGTACTGGTTCTAAAAATTAAAAACAAAATATATTGGTCCGGTCGAAGTATCTCTTAAAACCAGACCATGATCACCCCTATAGGAGAGATTGTGCTATGTTCAAACATGTAAGATGAAACTGCGTGAACACTATTCATACAATTCAAATAACCCTTCTGCTGCGACTGGACGAAAATTGCAGGAGGAACTGGCAGCTAATTTCTGCACGTCTTCCCACTAATATGTGTTGAGATCTTAGTGAATTCTATGCTTATTTTCTTGACTATGAAACAAAGAAAGCACCTGTGAGGGCGAGAGAGAAGTTGGTAAAGGTAGAACTAGTGAAAAGAAATTGAAAACAGTACATGGCATGAAAGCTATGAAAGCCTTCTGAGAGGGTAAGATCAGAACCATAGCCATGGAAGTGGGGCCACTTCACTTCAAGCTCACTTTATCTATTTTATTTTACAAATAATGGGTCAAAATATTGCATTCTAGTAATAGCCTTTCAATTGAAAACTTCAGCAAGTCCAACAATGGAGATAGATATAAAGAGTTTTGTGATAAATACCTCATTTTTCTCCTTGCCTTCTTTTCGTTTCTTGTTATTTTTTGCACTATTGACAATCTCTACCGTTCTGATGAGGTACTGAATTGGCTTTCCATGTTATGTTTTCCTTCGAATAAAGCATGGCATTCATAGCTTTAATGCCATGATACTGTTTTCAATTTCCTTTCTCACAAGTTCTACCTTTACCAACTTCTCTCTCGCCCTCGCAGGTGCTTTCTTTGAAGGTTAAGACTATGTTTGTGGCTGACCTATTCAAATTTCTAGTTCAGACTTTTTAATTTATTCATTATATTTATTTTTGGTGAAGAAAACACAATCGACTATCATTTTCTTCAATCATTACTATTATTTTTTCCGTTATACTTCTGCAAAGCTAGTAATCTCATTGTTTTGAATTTGCAGATTTTACTGCAGTTTTGTTCTTCTCGTCGAAAACCTCTATGGTTTCCTGTTGTAAAGCTGAAAGATGCCATCCATTCCTATACCCAGATTGCTTTCACAATCCTCGCCCAACACCAGTTGTCATGCCTTATTCATTTCATGTTTTGCACAATTCCAAATGCCAAAAAGTTTTTTTAATTCTCCATGTTATTTAACACTCAATAAGGGGATAAAAGCAATCAATAAAAGAGTTTTGGATGATAAATCCAGTGTTATTAAGTTTCCATTTGGTCAAAATGAAAGAGAGGAACTTCATGCCGATTTGTATAATTGTTCCATTTGTGATTGTTGCAAAGTTGGTGATGTTGATGGAGCCTTAATTTTTCTTGCACAAATGGAAGCATTAGGTTACCGAGCTAGATTAACATCGTATACTTATCTAATTGAAGTACTCGGAAGTGTAGGTAGGACTATGGAAGCAGATGCTTTATTTCAAGAAATGATTAATTTTGGGTTTAAACCAAAAGTGACAGTCTTCAATTTTTTACTCAGAGGGTTTTTGAAGAAAGGCCAATTAGATCTTGCTTATAAAGCGTTGGCGGTAATGAGTGATTTAGGTGTTCAGAGAAATCAAAAAACTTATGAGATCTTCTTGGATTATTATGCTAGTGCCGGGCGGTTGGAAAGTACTTGGGGTACTATCGAGGAAATGAGAAAAATAGGATTTCATTTGAATTCATTTGTGTATAGTAAAGTTATTGTCTTGTATAGGAACAATGGCATGTGGAAGAAGGCTATTGACATCATTGAAGAGTTTAAAGAAAAGGGTATTCCACTTGATAAGCATATTTATAACAGCGTCATCGACACGCTTGGGAAGTACGGTCAGTTGCTCGAGGCCTTAGAAGTGTTTGACAAAATGCAACTAGAAGGCGTAAACCATGATATAACAACTTGGAATTCTATGATTCGATGGAGCTGTCGGAGTGGGAATCTTACTAAGGCTATCGAATTATTTTCGGCGATGCAAGAACAAGGCTTGTATCCTGATCCAAAAGTCTTCAACATGTTAATTAGTCACTTGGGTGAGGAAGGAAAGTGGGATTTGATAAAAGAAATTTTTGAAAATATGAAATGTAGAGGGCATAAGCAAAGTGCCACTGTCTATGCAGTTTTAGTTGATATTTATGGGCAATATGGAAAGTTTCAGGATGCTGATGATTGTGTTTCTGCCTTAAAGGCTGACGGTCTTCTTCCTTCACCCAGCATCTTTTGTGTTTTAGCAAATGCTTATGCTCAACAGGTGAAATAGCGAAGCCCCTTAAACCATTTGCTTTGCTAATTCTTTTTATGCTTATTTTTAGATTCAACAATACGCATTTTGCAGCTAAAGAGGGTTGAGAATAGTTTTTAGATTTTATTTACCAGCTTTGGATTCTTGAGACATCTAAAGAGCGTTGATAATGGTTTGTCCATCTATTTTTTTTTTTCTAATATATATTAGGCAGTTAGATATCAGACTATGCCAAATCATCCTTCATACGAAGCTGTGGATTATTGAGCTCTAATGTCTAAATTGCGTCAATAGGGATAGAAGTGGAGAGTGGTAGATTTTCAATATATAAAGCGTTTCTACGTATATATCATACGATATTTTATAATGTTATCATTATGTGATATCTATTAAAATAGTCAATGTATATTAAAGTTATTGGGTTGGCCATAAAGTGTATACAATAATATGAGTAGGCCCATTGGAGTTCAAAATATACGTAGAGATATATTTGTAACTACTTATTATTTGATGGACGAAATAGTAATTACACACTACATAATAAGAATGGGCATGCTCCTCATTTCATGAGTTACCTTTAATTTTTTCTTCTCTTTGAGTTTTCATCGCATGAGAGAGATTGAGATTTTGAAGAACTTGTTGAAACAGAAGATCTAAGTGTTCTATACTAATCTCTGCTAATAACTGAAATGAATTCGGGTATGCTTTCTCTATCTATTGATATCATAAGTGGTAATAGATCTTTAGCATGCTTCTTAAGTTAAACGATTTAAGAAATTTCAGATTTTGTGAATTTCAAAAGAGGACTAGTGGTTAAAATGCTAAAATATAGTGTGTTGGTTATGAACTGGTTGAAATTTTAGCTTAATATAACATTGTTTTATATCATAACATATGTTTGCTTTGGATCTAGCCCTTGTTAACACCAGCTATTGAACAATCTAAATTTGTTTTCAATTTGTTCACTTTTAATGTATTTAATCCCCTCTTTGGAGCTTCTAGCATAATTTTTTTTTTTTTGTTGGCAGGGATTATGTGAACAGACATTAAAAGTGCTTCAACTAATGGAAGCAGAAGGAATTGAGCCAAATCTTATCATGCTTAATGTTCTAATTAATGCCTTTGGTAATTCAGGTAGATACATGGAAGCATTATCCATTTATCACCAAATAAAGGAACTTGTAAGTCCTCTCATTCTTTAATAATTTATGCACGCTATTAAGGCCATATGAGATGTTATAGAGTTGAAACTTTGATTGTTTTTTAAAGGGTATCAGTCCTGATGTAGTGACATATACCACAAATATGAAGGCATTTATTCGGGCAAGGAAGTATGATAAGGTACATTGTCCTTTATCTTCTTCGGGCTTTGTTTAAATGCTAGCTGAATGAGTTTTCAATTTTGTTTTATATAAGTAAGATACAAGATAAAAAGAGAAGAATCTTTATGGAGAAAAATAAGCACTTAATTTTAAGCAATTTCTCTCTAAATAGAGAAAACTAATGTAGAGAAATAGATCTTAAATACTTAGAACAATATGCTTATTTCACAATGGTGAAATTAATATTGTCTAAAAAATTGGTAGTTGTCTTTTTATCGTAAAAAACAATAACATTGCGATGTACCCAGATACCAATTTTCTTCTTAAACTTTTTGCCCCAGTTAAAGGCACTTTAACTCAAAAGGATTTTGAAGTTTCAAAACAAATACCATAAATTCTTCCCAAGAGTCAGCAATCTGTAAAGACTGTTCATGGAAGAATCTCTGAATCTTTTTCTGCTTTAGATCCTTGATATTTATAAAGAAATGGAAAATGCCGGTTGCACGCCCGACAGGAAGGCCAGACAGTTGTTAAAGACTGCACTAATTGCCCTTGATCAGAAGCATTGTATGTTCTGCATCTATTAAAGCATTGATTAAATGATAGGTCTTGTAAGATTGATCATCTCCTTCATCATTTCATGATTTTATGTGGAGATTGATATATCCTGGGAATTATTCTACTCTTTGCTTCTTAGAGTGACATTCTGGTGCTGAAAGACCAGATAAAGACCAATTTGAGTGAATGAGCTATGAGCTTAAGTACTGGACCCGGACCAGGTCAAATGGAAATAGTGTGGAAACATGCTCGAAAGAATGATGTTTGGACAAAATTAATTGTTTTCATTGGTGAAAAGCTTATATTCATATAAATTATTGTATTTATTAACTCTAAAAAATTATGTATTTGAATTGTAGTTATATACTTCTCAGGCAAATTTGCTTAAAGTTTAATAAAAACAAAACGAAACCAATTTAGTGAAGCAGAAGCAAGAATCAAGAAGATCTTCGTTGCTTTAAGGCTGAATTGATCTTCATAGCTTACAACTTTGTCAGACAGAGATACCTGCAATCATATAATGAGAGACAATTGATCGTGATGGCTTCCTAACGGTATTACATATGCTTGCTTAATGTTTCAAGTATAGTCTTCTTCTACTTATTTTTTCCAAAATGGCAGCATCCACAAGTTCTAATTTCGTAGTAAGTGCTTATGTGTCTAAGTTATCTTTCACCAAATATGAGCTGGTAGTCTTTTCTGTCCTTGTGTGATAACAATTATCAGCTCATAATTTTTTTTTGGCATGATTATTTTGTTTCAGATGCAATAAAATTGGCTCAACATGTGAAAGTGAGACAGGTTTGTCTACTTGACTTCTTAATTTGAGTTATGAGCCTTACCCTCCTTTCACGTGCTTTCGTTCCTTTTAGTATGTAAATGCATACTTGATCGCTAAATTAAAAAGTTAGTATTAATTGCACCTTCTTGTTCTGTTGACAGGAATTAGTTATAAACAAACAGGATTTCACCATTGTGAAGATTGTGGATTTTGCTCTTTCCTTGTGAATTTCTATTTAAAAACTCTCATGTTCATCTTCATCAACTTTTTGATTTTTTTCACATACGTAGTAATTTGTCTCAACTGAACTCTGTCAACGAGGACGAATTCATAAAAAGTTTGAAATGTAATATCATTCTTTAATTTGGCTTATCCAGATGTAGGAGGTAAATAATCTTATTAGATAGTTAAAGAAGTATGAGAATGTATCTAATAGTATTTTAGTAAAATATGAGAAATGGCTGTGCTGGAAAGAAAATTTAGGAATTACGTAGGATACCTCTTTCTAATGCTTTCTTATGAGCGGTTTTTTTAATGACAGGCAACAGATATAGGTTTTGAGATATCAATCTACTGCTATCGGTAATTCATCATTCCATTTGACACAAATCTAAGTTCCCACTTAAACATATCCAAGATTTTTTGTGCATTCAGAAAAAGTATGATTGAGTATGATTGTCGTCTTGTGGCTCCAACCTGCTTATACCTAGCTTCAAAAGCTGAAGAAAGCACAATTCAAACCAGTATTCTTGTCTTTTATAGCAGAAAAACATGTACGTTGTCACTGAAAAATTAGTTTCTCGGTGCTTCTAAATTTTAAATAATTATCTTCTTTATCTCATGGATAGTGTGAGATTTTTTTTTTTTTTTTTTTTTTTTTTTTTTTTTTTTTTTTTTTTTTTTTTTTTTTTTTTTTTTTTTTTTTTTTTTTTTTTTTTTTTTTTTTTTTTTTTTTTTTTTTTTTTTTTTTTTTTTTTTTTTTTTTTTTTTTTTTTTTTTTTTTTTTTTTTTTTTTTTTTTTTTTTTTTTTTTTTTTTTTTTTTTTTTTTTTTTTTTTTTTTTTTTTTTTTTTTTTTTTTTTTTTTTTTTTTTTTTTTTTTTTTTTTTTTTTTTTTTTTTTTTTTTTTTTTTTTTTTTTTTTTTTTTTTTTTTTTTTTTTTTTTTTTTTTTTTTTTTTTTTTTTTTTTTTTTTTTTTTTTTTTTTTTTTTTTTTTTTTTTTTTTTTTTTTTTTTTTTTTTTTTTTTTTTTTTTTTTTTTTTTTTTTTTTTTTTTTTTTTTTTTTTTTTTTTTTTTTTTTTTTTTTTTTTTTTTTTTTTTTTTTTTTTTTTTTTTTTTTTTTTTTTTTTTTTTTTTTTGTGAGATAGATTTAATTTGAAACTGGAGCTTATTTTAAGTAGGGAGCAAATGTAATACATTTTCTATGAATGAGAGCCTTACTTTAATATGTATATATTACTTAGACCTACTTTGTGCTTGACAAATTTGAATGAAAAATATAGATATGAAATCAAACACATACTTGAAATGGAAGTGAAGATTTTAGAAACTCTAAATTATTATCTGGTTGTATTCCACCCTTACCGTGCACTATCTCAGTAAGTTCTTTACTTTTATAATGTACTTCACCTTAAATTAAGTTTTCTCATCAATTTTTTAACCTTCGATGCTACTTACAAAGGGGATAATAATAAAATACAATCTTATCCACAAATATTTTGTCTCTCAAAAAGTATTTGATTTCTTGCATTTTGCATTCAAGATTTCCGCAGCACTGATTGTCTTTCAGCATTACAACTTTATCTGAAAGACTGAAAATGTAATGGCGTTCATCAGTATTAGTTCCTCAACATACATTTATGAGTTTGGGGTAATCTTATTGAGATTGGATGGATGCATGTATATTTACCTTGCTTCCGCATGTCTTTAATTTTTTGACTATGCCCATCAAACTTTGGATAAGGTGCATGTTGCAGCTGCCACCGCATAGATTTTACAGGTCTACTTTTTTGTGGAATTTATTTTCATCAAACTTGGCTTATTGCTTTCTTATTGGAAATGTTTGCATTATAATTAATTAATTTATTTTTTCAAAATAATAATTCTTTTCTCCACATGGAACCTCCTCACTTGATTTTCTTTTATTATTTTGTTAGGTTGATTCAAGATGCATGATTGAATGATGTAAGTATGACTCAGTTAACTTGGTAAGGGTGCCATTGGTCTTGATAGAATTTGTTAGGCTCACTAGTTTTCTTTCTATTTTTCTTGGTCATGGTTGGATGAATTTAATGCATATATCTTTGATTTATTAGGGGAATTGTCAACGATACCTACAAAGATGGATCTGATTCTTCTCTACCCTCCACATTTGATAGCTTTAGCTTGCATGTACATCGGAAGCGTTCTCCGAGAAAAAGACACAACATCGTGGTTTGAAGAACTCCACGTCGATATGAACGTGGTGTGTTCTCTGAGTAAAGTGAAAATTCATTTCTTTATACAATTCTCTGTACCATGCATGCTGGTTAAGAAGATTGGTGTTAATTGAGTTGATTCAGACTGAATAATTGCATGGTTAAACATGTTATTTTCTTAATTTTGTGCCTAAATCAAACTTACTGTCTCTCTTCTATTCTTTTTTCAGGTAAAAAATACATCTATAGAGATACTGAACTTTTATGAAAACCAAATATATCTACTTGGAGAGATGGTTTAAAATTAAGTGGTTATTTTTCTTCAAAAGGATTCTTTTCTTCTTATCTTGTATCTTACTTATATAAAACAAAATAAAACTCATTCAGGTAATATCTAAACAAAACTTGAAGAAGATAAAGGATGGTGTACCTTATCATACTTCCTTGCTCGAATAAATGTCTTCATAATTGTGGTACATGTTAACTACATCAGGAATGATACCCTTTAAAAAACAATCAAGGTTTCAACTCTATAACATGTCATGTGGCCTTGATTAGTCTGCATAAATAATTAAAGAATGAGAGGACTTACAAGTTCTTTTATTTGGTGATAAATGGACAATGCTTCCATGTATCTACTTGAATTACCAAAGGCATTAATTAGAACATTGAGCATATATTATACTTAATTTAGATTGTTCAATAGTTGGTGTTAACAAGGGCTAGATCCAAAGCAAGCAGCTGTTATGATATAAAACAATGCTATATTAAGCTAAAAATTCAACCAGCTCATAACTAACACACTATATTTTAGCATTTTAACCACTAGTCCTCTGTTGAAATTCACAAAATTTGAAGTTTCTTTAATCGTTTAACTTAAGAAGTGCGCTCGAATTCATTTCAGATATTAGCAGAGATTATTATAGAGTACTTACATATTTTGTTTTAACAAGTTCTTCAAAATCTCAATCTCTCTCAAGTGATGAAAACTCAAAGAGAAGAAAAAATTAAAGGTAACTCGTGAAACTGCATAGACAGTGGCACTTAGCTTATGCCCTGTACATTTCATATTTTCAAAAATTTCTTTTATCAAATCCCACTTTCCTTCCTCACCCAAGTGACTAATTAACATGTTGAAGATTTTTGGATTGGGATATAAGCCTTGTTCTTGCATCGCCGAAAATAATTCAAGAGCCTTAGTTAGATTCCCACGCTGACAGCTTCATCGAATCATACTTCCCAAGTTTAAGGCCTCGAGCAACTAACCATACTTCCCAAGCGTGTCGATGACGACGCTGTTATAAATATGCTTATCAAGTGGAATACCCTTTTCTTTAAACTCTTCAATGATGCCAACAGCCTTCTTCCACATGCCATTGTTCCTATACAAGACAATAACTTTACTATACACAAATGAATTCAAATGAAATCCTATTTTTCTCATTTCCTGGATAGTACCCCAAGTACTTTCCAACCGCCCGGCACTAGCATAATCCAAGAGGATCTCATAAGTTTCTTGATTTCTCTGAACACCTAAACCACTCTCTACGGCCAACGTTTTATATGCAAGATCTATTTGACCTTTCTTCAAAAACCCTCAGTGTAAAAAATTGAAGACTGTCACTTTGGGTTTAAACTCAATATTAATCCTTTCTTGAAATAAAGCACCTGCTTCCAAAGTCTTACCTACACTTCCAAGTATTTCAATTAGAGTAGTATACGATGTTAATCTAACTCGGCAACCTAATGATTTCATTTGTGCAAGAAAAACTAAAGCTCCATCAACATCCCCAACTTTGCAACAATCACAAATCGAATAATAATACAAATAGGAACGGAGTTCCTCTCTTTCATTTTGAGCAGATGGAAATTTAATGACAATAGATTTATAATCCAAAACTACTGTATTAGTTGCTTTTATCCCCTTATTGAGTGTTAAATAACATGGAGAGTTAAAAACTTTTTTAGCATTTAGGATTTGGTAAGTGTGTATTTTACACACTTATTCGGACTCTTTAAGCTCGACTCGATAATTTTTTCTTAAGCATTTGAATGAATTTAACGTTTCTTGTGTAAGTGTGCAAATAAGATTAAATTTAATAGGTTAAGACATCAACGAAGAAAATTAGACGATCTCGGTGCATAATGAAGCAAAATAAAGGAGAAATATCAAAGTGTGGCTGATCGGTTGCCTGAAGGGCCGATCAATCGACAGATGAAAAGAAGAAGAAAATCAGCAAACAAAGGCATCGTCGATCGATCACCGAATCTGAGCGATCAATCGGCGGAAGAAAACGATTGAAGGATTGTGGACAGTGCAGTTACCGATCGGTCGCCAAATAAGGGGTGATCGATTGGCCAAAGTGTGAAATCTTCGTTCAACAAGCAGAAGAGCAGCCGATCGATCGGCCAAACTCAGGCAATCGATCGGTTGAAGCAGCAAATGGTGATGTAGATCGAGCAGAGCTAGTGCCGACTGATCGGCAAGGTGTGTCGATCGGTCAGCTATCGAGAATTTAAAAAGGGTGTTTTAGGGTTTTAATTAAAAAACGATATGATCATGGGTTGCAGGCTTAACCTAGAATGTTATAAAATCAAAGATTTAGAGACATCGCAAGGAAGTTCTAGATAGCAAAAACCTAGAGACTATCATTGAGAGCATCGTATTGGAGACCGGAATGGAGCGAGAGCATCAGGAAATGAGAATTCGGATTGACAAACCTAGTTTTTCTTTTTCCTTATCTTCTCAATTATGAACATCTTTATTTATTTTATTTGTTCTCGTTACTTTAGCATGAACTAAATTTTTTTTTATAGGACTACGATATAGCCGGATTATGAATATTTAATATTTTCTTTAATTCAAATTATTAATTTTTTGTTTCGATATTGTATTGAATAATTTATTCTATTATTAATGTTTGCGATTGCCTGATCAACAATGACATGTTTGTAGGATTGTTTTGAGACCGAGGGTTAATAAATAATCGTGCATTAGATACTTTACCATGAAAAAGATGTTAAACTAGAGATATCTAATGCGTTTATGTGGTAGTTTAATTTTTCATTTTTAATGTATTTATTACTTCTTAGAGTTAGAAACTGAGAGGTAATAACTCGTTAGTTGAATAAGTTTGTCAGTACTCGAGAGAGACAAATAAATATTTTTGTGAAATCGCTATCAACACATAAAAATAGAAATTAATAAATTGAATTATGAATACTAAATAGGATTAGTTCAAGTGAAATCGTAAACCCTAGATTTTTCTCATATTAATTCCTTCAATGTTATTTAATTGTCTTTTAATTAATTAAGTTTACTTGTTTTATTTAAATCAACATTATTAAAGTTACATATTCATCTTAAATTAGAATTAAATTAGTTTGATAATTAGTAATAATAGTTCTTGTGGGATCGACTTGTACTTTTACACTTTATTACTTTTGCGACACGTACACTTGCGTCCGTAATATTTTTCGCAACAGAATTGTGCAAAACATGAAAAGAATAAGGCATGACAACCGGTGGTAGGCGAGGATGGTGAAGGCAATCTGAGTATGGGCATGGATGGCATCTTTCAGCTTTACAAAAGGAAACCATAGAGGTTTTCGACAAAAAGAAAGAAACAATCCGCAAATTCAAAATAATGAAATTACTAGATTTGCAGAAGTATAACTGAAAAAATAATAGTAATGGGCGGAGAAAATGACAGTCGATTGTGTTTTCTTCCCCAAAAATAAATATAATAAATAAATTTAAAAGTCATAACTAGAAATTTGAATATGTCAATCAAAAATATAATTAACCTTCAAAGAAAGCACCTGCGAGCGCGAGAGAGAAGTTGGTAAAGGTAGAACTGGCGAGAAAAGGAATTGAAAATGGTATCATGGAATGAAAGCTATGAAAAATATATTTTATACAAGTTTGTTTCAACATTAGGCTTACTTTAAAACCAAATCCACACGTTCATCACTCCCTACGATCCATGAATCACCTTCATCCAAGCTCTGACGCTTCAGATAATAATAATAATAATAATAATAATAATAATAATAATAATAATAATAATAATAATAATAATAATAATAATAATAATAATAATAATAATAATAATAATAATAATAATAATAATAATAATAATAATAATAATAATAATAATAATAATAATAATAATAATAATAATAATAATAATAATAATAATAATAATAATAATAATAATAATAATAATAATAATAATAATAATAATAATAATAATAATAATAATAATAATAATAATAATAATAATAATAATAATAATAATAATAATAATAATAATAATAATAATAATAATAATAATAATAATAATAATAATAATAATAATAATAATAATAATAATAATAATAATAATAATAATAATAATAATAATAATAATAATAATAATAATAATAATAATAATAATAATAATAATAATAATAATAATAATAATAATAATAATAATAATAATAATAATAATAATAATAATAATAATAATAATAATAATATGATAATCGGAAGCAAAAAACGTATTTTTATCTGCAAACAATAGGGTCAATAACTAAACTGTACTTAAAGTTCAGTAGAACTGGAAATTCTTTTGGGACTCGGTCCAGCAAAAATTCATACCTATTTGTTGTATCTGTTGAGAAGCTCAATTAGAATCCACTCCACCACCACTATTTATCAATAAAAGTGCGAATTTTTTCCCGCTCAAAAGTTTTTCTTCTTCTTAGTGTCTGAAGGTTGAAAAAAAAAACAGAGAATAAAACAAAAATAGATTTTTGTAATGACCCTTTTTCCCAATAAGATATTGTCCGCTCTGAGAATTGGGCTGTAACTCAATATCCTCCCTTCACGGCTTTGTTTTGCGAGAACTTCCCAGTCGGTCACCCAATCTAGTACTACTCTCGCCGAAGCACTTTTAACTTCGGAATTTTTATGGGATCCGTTGTCAATTGTGCTCCAAAACGCGTCTTACTATCTTGGGACGGTTTCCTTACATATGTTTCATTTTCACATACTTCCTCAAGTGATGTGAGATTGTGAAGACCCCCATTTCTAAGACCAAACCCTTCGGCCCAAGTCCAACCTGGGATCCACGGAGTTTTAACCCAGCACGTCACCCTCCGGCCCAAGTCCCACTCGGATTCGCGGAGCACTGGGTGGTTCCTCCTCATACGTGTCCATTCGGGTCATCACAATCACCCCCCCTCGGGGGCCCAACGTCCTCGTTGGCCACATTTTCGGTTGGGTACAGTCTCTAATACTATTTGTAATGACCCTTTTTCCCAGTAAGATATTGTCCGCTCTGGGGATTGGGCTGTAGCCCGATTTTCTCCCATCACGGCTTTGTTTGGCGAGGACTTCTCAGTCGGTCACCCAACCTGTTACTACTCTTGCCGAAGCACTTTTAACTTCAGAGTTCTTATGGGATCCGTTGCCAATTGTGTTCCAAAATGCGTCTTACTATCTTGGGAGGGTTTCCTTACATATGTTTCATTTCCACATACTTTCCCAAGCGATGTGGGATTGTGACGACCCCCCTTTCTACGACCGAACCCTCCAGCCCAAATCCAACCCGAGATTCGTGGAGTTTTAACTCAGCACGTCACCCTCCGGGCCAAGTCTCACTCAAGATTCGCGGAGCACTGGGTGGTTCCTCCTCATACGAGTCCATTCGGGTCATCACAGTTTTCGCAAAAGGGAAGAAAAGAATTAGAGATAGAGGGAAAGGAAAACAAATGTTTCGTGGTTTATTTAGTTTTATAATTATAGAAATATTAAATTTCATCTCGCACGTGGACCCACTAGTTTTTACATGAAAATATCTTAAATTTCTTCTTGCAAATTTATATTCAAATTTTAAAATAAAATTGTAACACTTGTGACAAACTCTATTACAATTTCAACACTCATCTAACTGTTTCTATAATTAAAATCATTATGTGACATAGTAATAGGGGTCACGTCACACTCTAATTTACGTACTTACAATTTGATTGACCAATATTTCGATAAATATTATGTTACACGTGATGATAAAAAGGCATTAGCAACACAAAAAGTGATTGTTTGGCCAATTGCACCTTCAATTAGAGAAGTATACGATGTTAATCTAGCTCGGTAACCTAATGCTTCCATTTGTGCAAGAAAAACTAAGGCTCCATCAACATCACCAACTTTGCAACAATCACAGCAGATGGAAATTTAATGACAATAGATTTATAATCCAAAACTACTTTATTAGTTGCTTTTATTCCCTTATTGAGTGTTAAATAACATGGAGAGTTAAAAAAACTTTTTTGGCATTTGGGATTGTGCAAAACATGAAAAGAGTATGGATTTTATTGTATCAATGTTAGCATTCCCAGCTATTTATTTATTTTTAAATTTAATTTCACATATATCCTGATATATATAAATTTAAAATTACACAAATAATCAAAGATTTTTTTTTTTTTTTTTTTTTTTTTTTTTTTTTTTTTTTTTTTTTTTTTTTTTTTTTTTTTTTTTTTTTTTTTTTTTTTTTTTTTTTTTTTTTTTTTTTTTTTTTTTTTTTTTTTTTTTTTTTTTTTTTTTTTTTTTTTTTTTTTTTTTTTTTTTTTTTTTTTTTTTTTTTTTTTTTTTTTTTTTTTTTTTTTTTTTTTTTTTTTTTTTTTTTTTTTTTTTTTTTTTTTTTTTTTTTTTTTTTTTTTTTTTTTTTTTTTTTTTTTTTTTTTTTTTTTTTTTTTTTTTTTTTTTTTTTTTTTTTTTTTTTTTTTTTTTTTTTTTTTTTTTTTTTTTTTTTTTTTTTTTTTTTTTTTTTTTTTTTTTTTTTTTTTTTTTTTTTTTTTTTTTTTTTTTTTTTTTTTTTTTTTTTTTTTTTTTTTTTTTTTTTTTTTTTTTTTTTTTTTTTTTTTTTTTTTTTTTTTTTTTTTTTTTTTTTTTTTTTTTTTTTTTTTTTTTTTTTTTTTTTTTTTTTTTTTTTTTTTTTTTTTTTTTTTTTTTTTTTTTTTTTTTTTTTTTTTTTTTTTTTTTTTTTTTTTTTTTTTTTTTTTTTTTTTTTTTTTTTTTTTTTTTTTTTTTTTTTTTTTTTTTTTTTTTTTTTTTTTTTTTTTTTTTTTTTTTTTTTTTTTTTTTTTTTTTTTTTTTTTTTTTTTTTTTTTTTTTTTTTTTTTTTTTTTTTTTTTTTTTTTTTTTTTTTTTTTTTTTTTTTTTTTTTTTTTTTTTTTTTTTTTTTTTTTTTTTTTTTTTTTTTTTTTTTTTTTTTTTTTTTTTTTTTTTTTTTTTTTTTTTTTTTTTTTTTTTTTTTTTTTTTTTTTTTTTTTTTTTTTTTTTTTTTTTTTTTTTTTTTTTTTTTTTTTTTTTTTTTTTTTTTTTTTTTTTTTTTTTTTTTTTTTTTTTTTTTTTTTTTTTTTTTTTTTTTTTTTTTTTTTTTTTTTTTTTTTTTTTTTTTTTTTTTTTTTTTTTTTTTTTTTTTTTTTTTTTTTTTTTTTTTTTTTTTTTTTTTTTTTTTTTTTTTTTTTTTTTTTTTTTTTTTTTTTTTTTTTTTTTTTTTTTTTTTTTTTTTTTTTTTTTTTTTTTTTTTTTTTTTTTTTTTTTTTTTTTTTTTTTTTTTTTTTTTTTTTTTTTTTTTTTTTTTTTTTTTTTTTTTTTTTTTTTTTTTTTTTTTTTTTTTTTTTTTTTTTTTTTTTTTTTTTTTTTTTTTTTTTTTTTTTTTTTTTTTTTTTTTTTTTTTTTTTTTTTTTTTTTTTTTTTTTTTTTTTTTTTTTTTTTTTTTTTTTTTTTTTTTTTTTTTTTTTTTTTTTTTTTTTTTTTTTTTTTTTTTTTTTTTTTTTTTTTTTTTTTTTTTTTTTTTTTTTTTTTTTTTTTTTTTTTTTTTTTTTTTTTTTTTTTTTTTTTTTTTTTTTTTTTTTTTTTTTTTTTTTTTTTTTTTTTTTTTTTTTTTTTTTTTTTTTTTTTTTTTTTTTTTTTTTTTTTTTTTTTTTTTTTTTTTTTTTTTTTTTTTTTTTTTTTTTTTTTTTTTTTTTTTTTTTTTTTTTTTTTTTTTTTTTTTTTTTTTTTTTTTTTTTTTTTTTTTTTTTTTTTTTTTTTTTTTTTTTTTTTTTTTTTTTTTTTTTTTTTTTTTTTTTTTTTTTTTTTTTTTTTTTTTTTTTTTTTTTTTTTTTTTTTTTTTTTTTTTTTTTTTTTTTTTTTTTTTTTTTTTTTTTTTTTTTTTTTTTTTTTTTTTTTTTTTTTTTTTTTTTTTTTTTTTTTTTTTTTTTTTTTTTTTTTTTTTTTTTTTTTTTTTTTTTTTTTTTTTTTTTTTTTTTTTTTTTTTTTTTTTTTTTTTTTTTTTTTTTTTTTTTTTTTTTTTTTTTTTTTTTTTTTTTTTTTTTTTTTTTTTTTTTTTTTTTTTTTTTTTTTTTTTTTTTTTTTTTTTTTTTTTTTTTTTTTTTTTTTTTTTTTTTTTTTTTTTTTTTTTTTTTTTTTTTTTTTTTTTTTTTTTTTTTTTTTTTTTTTTTTTTTTTTTTTTTTTTTTTTTTTTTTTTTTTTTAAAGGCAAGGCATGATAATTGATTATTTTATCAAATTTCATTGAACTTGAGCAACATTTTATAGTCTTTCCTCCATGTCGATCACCAACTCACCTAATTTGATCACACAGCACGTTTTAATCACAAGTCTATACAGCTAGTACAATATAAAAAAAAAAAAAAAAAAAAAAAAAAAAAAAAAAAAAAAAAAAAAAAAAAAAAAAAAAAAAAAAAAAAAAAAAAAAAAAAAAAAAAAAAAAAAAAAAAAAAAAAAAAAAAAAAAAAAAAAAAAAAAAAAAAAAAAAAAAAAAAAAAAAAAAAAAAAAAAAAAAAAAAAAAAAAAAAAAAAAAAAAAAAAAAAAAAAAAAAAAAAAAAAAAAAAAAAAAAAAAAAAAAAAAAAAAAAAAAAAAAAAAAAAAAAAAAAAAAAAAAAAAAAAAAAAAAAAAAAAAAAAAAAAAAAAAAAAAAAAAAAAAAAAAAAAAAAAAAAAAAAAAAAAAAAAAAAAAAAAAAAAAAAAAAAAAAAAAAAAAAAAAAAAAAAAAAAAAAAAAAAAAAAAAAAAAAAAAAAAAAAAAAAAAAAAAAAAAAAAAAAAAAAAAAAAAAAAAAAAAAAAAAAAAAAAAAAAAAAAAAAAAAAAAAAAAAAAAAAAAAAAAAAAAAAAAAAAAAAAAAAAAAAAAAAAAAAAAAAAAAAAAAAAAAAAAAAAAAAAAAAAAAAAAAAAAAAAAAAAAAAAAAAAAAAAAAAAAAAAAAAAAAAAAAAAAAAAAAAAAAAAAAAAAAAAAAAAAAAAAAAAAAAAAAAAAAAAAAAAAAAAAAAAAAAAAAAAAAAAAAAAAAAAAAAAAAAAAAAAAAAAAAAAAAAAAAAAAAAAAAAAAAAAAAAAAAAAAAAAAAAAAAAAAAAAAAAAAAAAAAAAAAAAAAAAAAAAAAAAAAAAAAAAAAAAAAAAAAAAAAAAAAAAAAAAAAAAAAAAAAAAAAAAAAAAAAAAAAAAAAAAAAAAAAAAAAAAAAAAAAAAAAAAAAAAAAAAAAAAAAAAAAAAAAAAAAAAAACGTAAAAGAAGTAAAAAAAAAAAAACGTAAAAGAAGTAAAAAAAAAAAAAAAAAAAAAAAAAAAAAAAAAAAAAAAAAAAAAAAAAAAAAAAAAAAAAAAAAAAAAAAAAAAAAAAAAAAAAAAAAAAAAAAAAAAAAAAAAAAAAAAAAAAAAAAAAAAAAAAAAAAAAAAAAAAAAAAAAAAAAAAAAAAAAAAAAAAAAAAAAAAAAAAAAAAAAAAAAAAAAAAAAAAAAAAAAAAAAAAAAAAAAAAAAAAAAAAAAAAAAAAAAAAAAAAAAAAAAAAAAAAAAAAAAAAAAAAAAAAAAAAAAAAAAAAAAAAAAAAAAAAAAAAAAAAAAAAAAAAAAAAAAAAAAAAAAAAAAAAAAAAAAAAAAAAAAAAAAAAAAAAAAAAAAAAAAAAAAAAAAAAAAAAAAAAAAAAAAAAAAAAAAAAAAAAAAAAAAAAAAAAAAAAAAAAAAAAAAAAAAAAAAAAAAAAAAAAAAAAAAAAAAAAAAAAAAAAAAAAAAAAAAAAAAAAAAAAAAAAAAAACGTAAAAGAAGTAAAAAAAAAAAAAAAAAAAAAAAAAAAAAAAAAAAAAAAAAAAAAAAAAAAAAAAAAAAAAAAAAAAAAAAAAAAAAAAAAAAAAAAAAAAAAAAAAAAAAAAAAAAAAAAAAAAAAAAAAAAAAAAAAAAAAAAAAAAAAAAAAAAAAAAAAAAAAAAAAAAAAAAAAAAAAAAAAAAAAAAAAAAAAAAAAAAAAAAAAAAAAAAAAAAAAAAAAAAAAAAAAAAAAAAAAAAAAAAAAAAAAAAAAAAAAAAAAAAAAAAAAAAAAAAAAAAAAAAAAAAAAAAAAAAAAAAAAAAAAAAAAAAAAAAAAAAAAAAAAAAAAAAAAAAAAAAAAAAAAAAAAAAAAAAAAAAAAAAAAAAAAAAAAAAAAAAAAAAAAAAAAAAAAAAAAAAAAAAAAAAAAAAAAAAAAAAAAAAAAAAAAAACGTAAAAGAGGAGCCGTTAAGAGGCTGCATGGACCAAGAGAAACCGGAATTCGCGACAGGGAAAGCCGCATCCGAGATCGTCGATCAATCCGTAGTGAAAGAGCCAATTGGTACTTTCCGGCGAAACCATTTCGTTTAGATTATCAGCCAATGATTTTCTCAGTAAGCAAACGGGTGGTAAGGAAATGACGGAGGAGTGAGATCTAGGAAAGCGATGGGTGTTTGGAAGATGAGAAAATTAGAGCGGGATGGTTTTCTCGGGAAGAGAGCTCTTCAATCGGTTTCTGGGGAAAGTGGAATTGGAAGCGATGGATAAATCTTATGTTGCATAAATTGCACATCACCCCTTGCTCTTTTTAATAATTCAGATATTAAACTATTTTTTTAACTAAATAAAAATAATTAATTTTTAAACTTTAAAATAGACGTTTATGAAAAGATAATAATATAGATTTTATATTAAATTACAAAATTCATTCTAGTTCAAAAATTAAGAAAAATAATACTTATAAATATAATACTCGAATTCCTATTTCCCTTCCCTCGTAAAAAGCTCTCTCTCTTTCTCGTCGCCACTGCCAAGAAGTCAAGAACTCCGCCATGTCTCTTCCAGATGCTTCTTCGGATGAATTTTCTCCCTCGAGAAACAAATCGTCGGAAGAAGCCATCAAGATGAGTGCCAATGCTGAAGATTCTATTAAAGTAGAGCAGATGGAAGCGGGATCTGAAAGTCAAGATAGATACCAAGGTTTTCTCCAGTGGCTTAGAAGCACCGATGACTGCCCGGAGACGAGAGCCTTGAATGGATTTATTCTGTACCACGCCGAGATATGTGTTATTCCTTTTCTGGATGAAAAATCCATTGACGAGTTCATCAAAAACTTTGAATTTGCTGGTTCAGAAAGAGGCGGGAAATCTGTGATTAAATCTTTGATGGAACACTGCGAAAATAAAATGAAGAGGTTGAGCGTGAAATCTGAAGAGACGGATTCAGATGGTCGAGAAGTGGCTGGTGAAGAACCGAAGGATCAAATTATTGAGGGAGATCTCGGGAAATCTGCGATTAAAACTTTGGTGGAACAATGCGAAAATAAAAGGAAAACGGTTAGCGTGAAATCTGAAGAAACGGATGCAGATGGTCGAGAAGTGGCTGGTGAAGAACCGAAGGATCAAATTATTGAGGGAGATCTCGGGAAATCTGCGATTAAAACTTTGGTGGAACAATGCGAAAATAAAAGGAAAACGGTTAGCGTGAAATCTGAAGAAACGGATGCAGATGGTCGAGAAGTGGCTGGTGAAGAACGGAAGGATCAAATTATTGAGGGAGATCTCGGGAAATCTGCGATTAAAACTTTGGTGGAACAATGCGAAAATAAAAGGAAAACGGTTAGCGTGAAATCTGAAGAAACGGATGCAGATGGTCGAGAAGTGGCTGGTGAAGAACGGAAGGATCAAAATATTGAGGAAGATCAAGAATCTCTTGAGGACAGAGTCATGAAATCTTGGTTAGATATCTGGATTAAGAATTTCAATCCTTACATGGAATACATTGTGGCATATGCGGATACGAGTCTCGATTTGGTTGAGAGATCGAAAAGGGTGGAATTTGATAAAGAATGGGAGGAGAGGAGGGCAAATGAGCTGGATCTTTTCTTGGAGAAACTCAGAGTGATGAAGCGTCGGGCAAAATCAGTGAGGGAAACACTCGGCTCCTCTGCTTGAGCAGAAGATCCGGTATTGGTTGAGAGATCGAAAAGGGTGGAATTTGATAAAGAATGGGAGGAGAGGAGGGCAAATGAGCTGGATCTTTTCTTGGAGAAACTCAGAGTGATGAAGCGTCGGGCAAAATCAGTGAGGGAAACACTCGGCTCCTCTGCTTGAGCAGAAGATCCGGTATTGGTTGAGAAAATTGCGAGTAGAAAGTGAGAAATGAAAAATAGCTGAAAAGTTCTTTAGATTTCTTTAGTTGCTAGAACCGAAGGATCAAATTATTGAGGGAGATCTCGGGAAATCTGCGATTAAAACTTTGGTGGAACAATGCGAAAATAAAATGAAGAGGTTGAGCGTGAAATCTGAAGAAACGGATGCAGATGGTCGAGAAGTGGCTGGTGAAGAACGGAAGGATCAAAATATTGAGGAAGATCAAGAATCTCTTGAGGACAGAGTCATGAAATCTTGGTTAGATATCTGGATTAAGAATTTCAATCCTTACATGGAATACATTGTGGCATATGCGGATACGAGTCTCGATTTGGTTGAGAGATCGAAAAGGGTGGAATTTGATAAAGAATGGGAGGAGAGGAGGGCAAATGAGCTGGATCTTTTCTTGGAGAAACTCAGAGTGATGAAGCGTCGGGCAAAATCAGTGAGGGAAACACTCGGCTCCTCTGCTTGAGCAGAAGATCCGGTATTGGTTGAGAAAATTGCGAGTAGAAAGTGAGAAATGAAAAATAGCTGAAAAGTTCTTTAGATTTCTTTAGTTGCTAGAACCGAAGGATCAAATTATTGAGGGAGATCTCGGGAAATCTGCGATTAAAACTTTGGTGGAACAATGCGAAAATAAAAGGAAAACGGTTAGCGTGAAATCTGAAGAGACGGATTCAGATGGTCGAGAAGTGGCTGGTGAAGAACGGAAGGATCAAATTATTGAGGGAGATCTCGGGAAATCTGCGATTAAAAACTTTAACACAATTTAATGTTACTTTATAAACTGCTCGTCATAGGACATCACTTACCTCGTGTAGAAGAAATAAAATATTGTTGAATGTTACACTGTCTCATTTGCCAGTCAAAATCTTTTGCAATAAGGTCATCGATATCAATGAATGAATTTTAAATTGTTCTTCCTTTTTTGTGTAAATAAACAGTAGTTAGTCAACGCTAATAAAACTTTAACACAATTTAATGTTACTTTATAAACTGCTCGTCATAGGACATCACTTACCTCGTGTAGAAGAAATAAAATATTGTTGAATGTTACACTGTCTCATTTGCCAGTCAAAATCTTTTGCAATAAGGTCATCGATATCAATGAATGAATTTTAAATTGTTCTTCCTTTTTTGTGGAAATCTTACTGAATTCTATGCTTATTTTCTTGACTATGAATCTGCGATTTCGTTGTGATTTTTTTTTTTTTTTTTTTTTTTTTTTTTTTTTTTTTTTTTTTTTTTTTTTTTTTTTTTTTTTTTTTTTTTTTTTTTTTTTTTTTTTTTTTTTTTTTTTTTTTTTTTTTTTTTTTTTTTTTTTTTTTTTTTTTTTTTTTTTTTTTTTTTTTTTTTTTTTTTTTTTTTTTTTTTTTTTTTTTTTTTTTTTTTTTTTTTTTTTTTTTTTTTTTTTTTTTTTTTTTTTTTTTTTTTTTTTTTTTTTTTTTTTTTTTTTTTTTTTTTTTTTTTTTTTTTTTTTTTTTTTTTTTTTTTTTTTTTTTTTTTTTTTTTTTTTTTTTTTTTTTTTTTTTTTTTTTTTTTTTTTTTTTTTTTTTTTTTTTTTTTTTTTTTTTTTTTTTTTTTTTTTTTTTTTTTTTTTTTTTTTTTTTTTTTTTTTTTTTTTTTTTTTTTTTTTTTTTTTTTTTTTTTTTTTTTTTTTTTTTTTTTTTTTTTTTTTTTTTTTTTTTTTTTTTTTTTTTTTTTTTTTTTTTTTTTTTTTTTTTTTTTTTTTTTTTTTTTTTTTTTTTTTTTTTTTTTTTTTTTTTTTTTTTTTTTTTTTTTTTTTTTTTTTTTTTTTTTTTTTTTTTTTTTTTTTTTTTTTTTTTTTTTTTTTTTTTTTTTTTTTTTTTTTTTTTTTTTTTTTTTTTTTTTTTTTTTTTTTTTTTTTTTTTTTTTTTTTTTTTTTTTTTTTTTTTTTTTTTTTTTTTTTTTTTTTTTTTTTTTTTTTTTTTTTTTTTTTTTTTTTTTTTTTTTTTTTTTTTTTTTTTTTTTTTTTTTTTTTTTTTTTTTTTTTTTTTTTTTTTTTTTTTTTTTTTTTTTTTTTTTTTTTTTTTTTTTTTTTTTTTTTTTTTTTTTTTTTTTTTTTTTTTTTTTTTTTTTTTTTTTTTTTTTTTTTTTTTTTTTTTTTTTTTTTTTTTTTTTTTTTTTTTTTTTTTTTTTTTTTTTTTTTTTTTTTTTTTTTTTTTTTTTTTTTTTTTTTTTTTTTTTTTTTTTTTTTTTTTTTTTTTTTTTTTTTTTTTTTTTTTTTTTTTTTTTTTTTTTTTTTTTTTTTTTTTTTTTTTTTTTTTTTTTTTTTTTTTTTTTTTTTTTTTTTTTTTTTTTTTTTTTTTTTTTTTTTTTTTTTTTTTTTTTTTTTTTTTTTTTTTTTTTTTTTTTTTTTTTTTTTTTTTTTTTTTTTTTTTTTTTTTTTTTTTTTTTTTTTTTTTTTTTTTTTTTTTTTTTTTTTTTTTTTTTTTTTTTTTTTTTTTTTTTTTTTTTTTTTTTTTTTTTTTTTTTTTTTTTTTTTTTTTTTTTTTTTTTTTTTTTTTTTTTTTTTTTTTTTTTTTTTTTTTTTTTTTTTTTTTTTTTTTTTTTTTTTTTTTTTTTTTTTTTTTTTTTTTTTTTTTTTTTTTTTTTTTTTTTTTTTTTTTTTTTTTTTTTTTTTTTTTTTTTTTTTTTTTTTTTTTTTTTTTTTTTTTTTTTTTTTTTTTTTTTTTTTTTTTTTTTTTTTTTTTTTTTTTTTTTTTTTTTTTTTTTTTTTTTTTTTTTTTTTTTTTTTTTTTTTTTTTTTTTTTTTTTTTTTTTTTTTTTTTTTTTTTTTTTTTTTTTTTTTTTTTTTTTTTTTTTTTTTTTTTTTTTTTTTTTTTTTTTTTTTTTTTTTTTTTTTTTTTTTTTTTTTTTTTTTTTTTTTTTTTTTTTTTTTTTTTTTTTTTTTTTTTTTTTTTTTTTTTTTTTTTTTTTTTTTTTTTTTTTTTTTTTTTTTTTTTTTTTTTTTTTTTTTTTTTTTTTTTTTTTTTTTTTTTTTTTTTTTTTTATTTTTTTCCAAAATGGCAGCATCCACAAGTTCTGATTTCGTAATAAGTGCTTATGTTTCTAAGTAATCTTTCACCAAATATGAGTTGGCAGTCTCCTCTGTCCTTGTGCAATAACAATTTTCAGCTCATAATTTTTTTTTGGTATGATTATTTTGTTTCAGATACAATAAAATTGGCTCAACATGTGAAAGTGAGACAGAGGTTTGTCTATATTTAAATTCCTTTTAAAATGCACTGCTACTTGACTTCTTAGTTTGAGTTATGAGCCTTACCCTCCTTCCACGTGCTTTCGTACCTTTTTAGTATGTAAATGCATACTTGATCGCTAAATTTAAAAGTTAGTATTAGATGCACCTTTTTGTTGTCTTAATAGTAATTAGTTATTAACAAACAGGATTTTACCATTGCGAAGATTGTGGATTTTGCTCTTTCCTTGTGAATCTCTGTTTAAAAACTCTCATGTTCATCTTCATTAACTTTTTGATTTTTTTCACATACTCAGTAATTTGTCTCAACTGAACTCTTTCACAGAGGACTAATTCATAAAAAGTTTGAAATGAGATATCGTTCTTTAATTTGCTTATTTGACATGTTAGAAAATCATTGTTGTTGAGTGTGGATTCTCTTCTGATCCTGAAGCAGTGGAGACTAACATATTCTATTATCGTGCCTGTTATGTTATCTTTGAGAATGTAAGAATTCCTTTCTCACTTTTCTTTTCATTTTCATCTGCCAGGGTTGTGGCAACTGCTGTTACATATATGAGACGTGTTTATACCAGGTATATGTTCCTGATTTTGGGCAGAGCTAAGATAGAGAAGAACAAAATGATCTAATGCTTTACTCTTATGCTTTATTAGTATTGTGATGGGTGT
>CM039511.1:6403201-6405701 GCA_022432975.1 Begonia masoniana
TATGTTTCTATGCATATTTTGAACTCTAATGGGACTACTCATATTATTGTATACACTTTATGGCCAACCTAATAACTTAATATACATTAACTATTTTAATAGATATCACACAATGATAACTTTATAAAATATCGTATGATCCATACGCATGAACACTTTATATATTGAAAGTCTATCAGTCGTCACTTCTATCCCTATTGACGCAATTTTGACAATAGAGCTCAATAATCCACGGTTTCGTATGTAGGATGATTTGGCATAGCTAGATATCTAACATCCTAATATATATTAGAAAATAAAAATAGAAGGACAAACTATTATCAATGCTCTTTACATGTCTCAAGAATCCAAAGCTGGTAAATAGAATCTAAAAACTATTCTCAACCCTCTTTATCTGCAAAATGCGTACTGTTGAATCTAAAAAGAAGCATCAAAAGAATCAACAAAGCAAATAGTTTAAGGGGCTTCGCTATTTCAGCCGTTGAGCATAAGCATTTGCTAAAACACAAAAGATGCTGGGTGAAGGAAGAAGACCGTCAGCCTTTAAGGCAGAATCACAATCAGCAGCATCCTGAAACTTCCCATAAATATCAACTAAAACTGCATAGACAGTGACACTTTGCTTATGCCCACTACATTTCATATTTTCAAAAATTTCTTTTATCAAATCCCACTTTCCTTCCTCACCCAAGTGACTAATTAATATGTTGAAGATTTTTGGATCGGGATATAAGCCTTGTTCTTGCATCGCCGAAAATAATTCAATAGCCTTAGTTAAATTCCCACTCTGACAGCTCCATCGAATCATAGAATTCCAAGTTGTTATATTATGGTTTACGCCTTCTTGTTGCATTTGTTCAAACACTTGTAAGGCCTCGAGCAACTGACCATACTTCCCAAGCGTGTCGATGACTCAGTTATAAATATGCTTATCAAGTGGAATACCCTTTTCTTTAAACTTTTCAATGATGCCAACAGCCTTCTTCCACATGCCATTGTCCCTATACAAGACAATAACTTTACTATACACAAATGAATTCAGATAAAATCCCATTTTTCTCATTTCATCGATAATACCCCAAGTACTTTCCAACCGCCCGGCACTAGCATAATAATCCAAGAGGATCTCATAAGTTTCTTGATTTCTCTAAACACCTAAATCACTCATTACAGCCATCGCTTTATAGGCAAGATCTAACTGGCCTTTCTTCAAGAACCCTCTGAGTAAAATATTGAAGACCGTCACTTTGGGTTTAAACCCAAAATTAATCATTTCTTGAAATAAAGCATCTGCTTCCAAAGTCCTACCTATACTTCCAAGTACTTCAATTAGAGAAGTATACGATGTTAATCTAGCTCAGTAAACTAATGCTTCCATTTGTGCAAGAAAAACTAAGGCTCCATCAACATCACCAACTTTGCAACCATCACAAATTGAACAACTATATAAATCGGCATGGAGTTCCTCTCTTTCATTTTGACCAGATGGAAACTTAATAACACTGGATTTATCATCCAAAACTACTTTACTGATTGCTTTTATCCTCTTATTGAGTGTTAAATGACATGGAGAGTTAAACAACTTTTTTGGCATTTGGCATTGTACAAAACATGAAAAGAACAAGGCATGAAAACTGCTGCTGGGCGAGGATGGTGAAAGCAATCTGGGTATAGGAATGGATGACATCTTTCAGCTTTACAGCAGCAAACCATAGAGGTTTTCGACAAGAAGAATGAAACTGCAGTAAAATACGCAAATTCAAAACAATGAGATTACTAGCTTTGCAGAAATATAATGACTAAATTAAAAAATCTTAACTACAAATTTGAATAGGTAAGCCAAAAACATAATCTTAACCTTCAAAGAAGGCACCTGCGAGGGCGAGAGAGAAGTTGGTAAAGGTAGAACTGGTGAGAAAGGAAATTGAAAACAGTTTCATGGCATGAAAGCTATGAAAAATATATGTTATACAGTTTTGTTTCAACATTAGGCTTACTTTAAAACCAAATCCACACGTTCATCCCTCCCTACGGTCATCCAAGCTTCCACAGCTACACTGACAATCTTACACTGCCAAAGACAAAAATCTCTGACGCTTCAGAAAGTTGATAATCGGAAACAAAAAACGTATTTTTATCCGCAAACAATGGGTCAAGAACTAAACTTTACTAAAGTTCAGTAGAACTGGAAATTCTTTTGGGACTGGGTCTAGCAAAAATTCATACCTATTTGTTGTATCTATTGAGGAGCTCAATTAGAATCCACTCCTCCACTATATATTAATAAAAGTGTGACCTTTTTCCCTCTCAAAACTTTTTCTTCTTCTTGGCGTCTGAAGGTTGAGAAAAAAAAAAAAAAAAAAAAAAAAAAAAAAAAAAAAAAAAAAAAAAAAAAAAAAAAAAAAAAAAAAAAAAAAAAAAAAAAAAAAAAAAAAAAAAAAAAAAAAAAAAAAAAAAAAAAAAAAAAAAAAAAAAAAAAAAAAAAAAAAAAAAAAAAAAA
>CM039511.1:6410701-6415252 GCA_022432975.1 Begonia masoniana
CCTTTCAATTGAAAACTTCAGCAAGTCCAACAATGGAGATAGATATAAAGAGTTTTGCTGTAAATACCTCATTTTTCTCGTTGCCTTCTTTTAGTTTCTTCTTATTTTTTGCACTATCGGCAATCTCTATCGCTCTGATGAGGTACTGAACTGGCTTTCTATGTTCTGTTTTCCTTCTAATAAAACATGGCTTTCGTGGTGTTAATAGGCTCCTCAATCTACCATCATAAAAATCAGTTCTTTCGCACAGAATCTAAACTTCAACTACAGTCAAAATTCATTAATTTGACAGTCATTCTTGCATATTGAATAACCATTGGTGGAGTTTATGGATATAATATGTTACAAGTCTCTTTATATAATGTTTAGGTTTGTGCTACTTGATAAAAAATAGTAAAATAAACTAACTTTAATGAGCTGATTGGATTACATTACTTTCACTCTCATGGTTTTAGTTATGCAACTGCGAAAAAATTACAAATCAAATAATAAATTTCCAAAAAAACTAAAGCTACAAAAGAAGAAAAAGCATGAGAAACCAAATTTCTCGTCCCATTAAAGTATAAAATTCATATTTTGAAACATTTTTGCCAATCATTATACTGATATTACATTGTCTGATATGTCCTAAAGAAAGAAAATAGGAACAACAGCAAAGCAAGGATTACACGTCCTTCCTTACATGGCTTCTTTGTAGGGTTTACTTGCATATAAAACACGCGGAGCATGAATATTCAGTTTATTTTCATTACTCTACCTCACAAACTTTGAAGGCTAAAAAGCCACAAAGATATTCATTTTTATAATACTCGAACAATAATTAAGAAATCCATACGAAACTAGTATGCACTATTCCTTCCATTACGGTTTTGTACAATTTCACAATGACAAATGGTATTCTTCGATTGCATTTACAACACCAAAGGAAATAACAGTAGCATATCTTACAAATCACAATTTCATAAACAACGACTCATCATTGTCCGGTTGAGTCTCTTGATCCGATATTTTAGAATGGGAAATTCAATCACAAACAATTACTTCACATATAAGAGGGAAATTAAGCATTTCCAGCAGAGTGTAATAACCATATTGGGTATACAGTAGGAGGGCACCCAAGTGGTCAGAAATCGACGCACCCAAATTTACGAAGCAAATGTTGAATGGGAGAAATTATAGCTCCTTATGAAGAACCATTAAAACTCAATGTAGATTGTATTTCATGCAATTCTTCACCAAGCAGAGAAAAGTAAATCATATTTCTGCATACCCATTTTAATATCAGTGAAACAAACAAGAACACAAAATAAATTGGACAAAAAATGCTTACATTGTATGAGTAAAATGACAAGAAATGGCCAGAAGGATAGCGCAGAAGTAAACAAACCCGTCGAGACGAGAGAAAAGAGTGTGAAAACCTCTGGTTTAAGAATGAGTTGGAGGATGGGAAAGAGAGGTCATGGGCTTGGGGAACTGTTGAATTCAGTTCGATAATGGAGGGAAGCAAAATCAACAAAACCGAATCAAAAGTTAATGGATTTCAGCCGACAACCAAGAACCAACCCAGCCCAGCCAATAATAATAACTGTGTTTTGGATAACTAGTTTAGGTCAGGGTCAACAAACCGTGCTCGGCTCGGCTCAATTGTTTTTATTTTTTTATTAAAACCAAATTAAACTCTAAAGTACGAGTTTAATTTGAATTAACTCTTAAACTAAAAATTTTAACAACTAAAATCTTAAATTATTTAAAATGTACAAATCACCCTTGCAGAGGTCACCACCCCCTATCTCAATTTTAAGCCGAGATCGGGGGGCCGATCATTTTAGATCAGCCCCCAATCTGTCTAGTGCTTACGTGGCACTGGACAGATTTGACCGAGGGGTCGAGGTGGGGGGTCTGTGCACCGCACGTGCTTTTAGAACGGGGGGTCATCACCCCGTATCAGTCCCTGTTCTAAAAATGAGGCATGAGATTGGGGGGTTACTGTCCCGGATCGGCCCCCCCGTATTCAAACTCGATGTTTGAGATCAGGGAACCGATCCAAGGCGGTGACCCCCAATCTCATGCCTCATTTTTAGATTAGGGGGTCGATCCGGGGGTGGTGATCCCCTGTTCTCAAAATTAAGGCTGAGAATGTGAGATCACCACTCCGATTCGGGGGCTGATCCCCGACTCTATATAAGAAACCGACCGCCCATTCTCACCCACCGCTGCCGAAAACTCCACTTTTCTCTTGACCCTTCTTCGATCCCAACCCAAAATCCGACCATTTTTGTGTTGATTTCTCCAATCCTAACCGTTTTCGTCAAATATCAACAAACAAATCTCACAAATTCGAGCCCTAAAACCTCAAAATCCCCGAATCCCCAATTCAACCTAAATTCTAAAAATTTCTTCAAATGGCTCCCAAATTGGTCATTAAACGAAAGGCTGCCCCGTCATAAGGAGGTCTGTCACAAGGGGGGTCTGATAAATTAGGCATCGGCTCAAGAGCGACGACCGCCAACTAGGTATGTGTCGATGGAATTTAGAAATCAGGCGTGTGAAGAGCAGTTTGAGCGGGATATGTCAAACTAGTCGATTATTCATTCGAAGACTGTAAACTTCAGAGGTTGGGAGTCGTTGGAGATCAAAGAGCTGTTTAAAAGAATCGCCCTACACGGGGTGTACAGGTTGAGGGGCGATAGCATCGAGCATATTGTTCGCTTGTTTTATGCGAACTTGACCGCTACCGGGAAGACATGATGACTGAAGACGTACATCCTTGGTACGAAGCTTGTCATACCTCCATAGACAGTTAATGAAGTGCTCGGGTTTGCCGGTGAAGGGTGTGATGTGGAGAAATACTACCACGCTTCCCGAGACTATGATTTTTTCAGATCAGGCGAGGGACTAGAGTTCCTTAGGAGAATTCATCGCAATTTCAACATCGTCGAGTTCGTGAAGCCAAAATCAAAGGATCTGAACACCGGAGCTCGGGTTATTCACAATTTAATAACACACACCATCCTACCGCGGGACGGACATAGAGATCTCGTGAGCTGCATGGATCTCTATGTGATGGAGAAACTATACAACGAGAATATGTTCAACGCTGGCTTCGTGATTTTAGGTCACATGCATGAGATCGGTTGGACATGCAACAAGAATCTATCCTACGAAACGTTGATACAGAAGATCATTGAGTGAGCTCAAATTCAGCTACCGACTAGAGATCAGCTGAGAGCACAGAGACCCGTCGATAAATTTTATAGGCTTCATTTAATTCGGATGGGCCTAGTTGAAGTCGATGAGATTTGGATATTCAAGGGAGATCAGGATCAGGGAGATCAGCGGGCCTCGATCTTTGCAGATGTTCCCATGGACTACGTCCCCACTCGGCCATTGTCCCCTCAGACGGCTAGTTGGTGGGACAGGATGGAGCAGAGAACGGAGTTCCTTATAGGCAGAGTCGAGGAGCTCACAGTAGCACAGAGAGAGCTGATGCAGTACTAGAGACAGTTGATGGAGTACCACAGAGAGATTTGAGGCAAACCCTCATAGATTGGATAGCAGAGGATGACGCCGATCTCCCACCATATTTTAGTTTATGTTTTGTATTTCATTTTATGTACTTTACTGTACTTCATTTTATGTACTTTACTTTATGTTTGTAATTTACTTTATGCTTTGCAGTTAGTTTATGCTATGTGATGTATATTTGTACTTTACTTTATGTTTGTATTTTGGTTTAGCTAGAACTAACTATTGGTTATAAAATTGTGATTTGAATATACAGGAATTGTTTGAAACTAGCTATAGGGGAGTCATAAAAGAAAGGAAACTCTGTCTAGTTTTTCAACTTTATCTCACTAAATTTCATATTATAATACATATATAAGTACATACATTACAGATTATAATAAATCCATAAATTACACATTACAATAAATACATACATTACATATTTTAATAATACATAAATTACAGCCCGAATAGTCAAACATTTCTTTCGTCCATAGCCGTGTGTAGAAGATTACTGCACATAATGAAAACTATATTATAAAACAATGATAGTGCGTTTATGAGCGAAATGTGTTGAAATGTATCTGCGTCCCGTCAAATGTGTGGAAACCAATAATTGTGTCTTGCGAAGCAGAAGCGGACACAACGCTTGAAGTGGATCGCTTGTCAGAACAAGTGCGACTATTATACCCCTGACGCCGACATCTAGCACACGACATCGTTGAGTTCTTCCTAGTAATTGTCAAACTTGAAGGCTTATCAACATCTGACACTCTTTTCGTCTTCGGTCTACCAGGTTGGCATTTTCTTTTGGGTAGAAGGATTTGATTCATATTTTGGTTTAGCTAGAACTAACTATTAGTTACAAAATTGTGATTTGAATATGCATGAGTAATTTGAAACTAGCTATAGGGGAGTCATAAAACAAAGAAAACTCTGCTCAGTTTTTCAACTTTATCTCACTAAATTTCACATTATAATACATACATTACAGATTATAATAAATCCATAAATTACACATTACTATAAATACATACATTACAT
>CM039511.1:6415352-6436244 GCA_022432975.1 Begonia masoniana
CATTTCATACCTGGGTGTGGATTGCATGAGAAGACGCAAAAGCTCGAACCGGTCCCGGTCCGGCCAGAGGAAAGTTCTGGTAGCCGAGAGCAAAACTTGGGAGATGAAGAAATGGGCCGAGCGGGAATGTCGGCTACAGGGCAATAACTGAGATTTAAGGTTCCCAATTCCTTTTTATACTAAATCCTCGATTCTAATTACTAAACTGCCACCCACACCTAGTTGACTTTCACTTGTATGTAAAATTTATCTAACATTAAATTTAAACATAAAGGTTAAATAGAGGTGGGTGACAATGAAATGGTCAGAATCACCTGGCCGAACTGTCAGGGTGTTACATCCACACCTCCTGAAACACAAAAAATTTTCGTGTCCTCGAAAAATTGCTCAAGCAAATAACTTAGGATATTTGTCCACATTCCTGCTGCCTTTTCCCATGTGGCCTCTTCAATGCGTGTTTGTCCATAAACTTTCACCAATGGGATCTTTTGTTTCTCAAGTATTGACTGCCTATCCAGTATCTGATAGGTTTCTCCCTCATACTCTAGTGTCGGCTCTAAACCAATATCCGATGGATGGAAGGACATGCATCGAGGATCACGCATGCACTTTCTTAACATTGACACATGAGGACCTTATGAACTTTATCCATGATGAGGCAGTTGCAGTTGTAAGTGTACTCCCGATTTTTGCCAGGACACGGGAAGGTCCAATAATCTCGGATAAGTTTTTCCCTTCTTGCCAAATCTTAAAGACTCCTTTTGAATTGTGAACACCTTTAAGAATACTTCACTCCTACGAAACTCGAGTTCCCTTCTCCTGTGATCTGCGTACACACTTCTGCGGCTTTGTGCAGTTTTTTTTTTTTTTCTTGATGCTATATTCCATCTTCTATTATGGAGACAATGAGGACCCATGACTTCACCGTCGACATTTCACAAGTCTTGCCACAAAAGCAAGAAGCCATAGCTCGAACCCTCAATGAAGGAAAGTGCGACGAACAGTACGGGCAACTGTGGTCGTACGCAGCCGAAATATTCAGATCATATCCGGGCAGCACAGTGAAAATTTATGGAAACCTAGTGGGCCCTAATCAATTGGGATTCCAAAGATTCTATATGTGCATGGCTGCTTGCAAGACTGGGTTGCTAGAGTACGGGAGGCCCGTTATCTGCTTAGATGGCTGTCATCTAAAGGGGTCATGTGCCGGCCAACTACTCACAGCCGTCAGTATTGATAGAAACGATAGAATCTACCCCGTTGCTATTGCCAACGTCGAATCTGAGAATGTAGACTCATGGGCATGGTTTTTGGAAATATTAAAGCAAGATCTCAATACTGAATTGAGCCGCGGTTGGACACTTGTTTCAGATCGACAAAAGGTATAATATATTTCTATATGTTATTTCAAATTTTGTGGCGTTGTGGGTGTCATATTGTTTTATTGACGCTGTTGTTCGTGCAAATATCAGGGGTTACAGAGAGTTGTTTGAGAACAATTCGCACATGCTGAACACCGCTTCTACCTCCGACATATGTATGCGAATTTCAAAAACCATTTTTGGGGCAAAGCATACAGAGATGCGCAATGTGGAATGCGGCCAGAGCACCCACGCATGCCCATTTCGAGTATGAAATGCAGAAATTATTCCAGCTAAGTCCGGAAGCCCACGAATGGCTTCGAGCAGAAGATCCAAAATATTGGGCTAGTTATGCCTTCTCTCCAAATCCCAAGTGCGATCTAGGATTGAATAATTTGTGCGAGTCATTCAATGCACTTCTTTTTCCAGTCAAGGACAAACCGATCCTGACCATGTTCGAGATGATCCGAACACGCTTGATGACTCGCATCGTGAAGAAATATGAGAAGCTGACCGATTCCGATGACATCCTGTGTCTCAAGATAAAGACAGAGCTTGACAAGCTAAAGAGTGCATCTGGAAATTGGCATGCAACGTTTGTGGGAGCTACACGATTTCAGGTCCACAATGGATACGAACAATTTGATGTAGACATGAGTTTGGGTGTGTGCAACTGCACGCGGTGGAAGCGTACAGGAATTCTGTGTGTCCATTCCATTCCTTCCATGTACTGGATGACTATGTGCATGAATGCTATCACACGAGAAGATACCTGCAGATGTACTTACATTATATTTGTCCCAACAGCGTCCCAATAATGTGGCCGCTCGTCCAAGGTATGAATGAAATCCTCCCGCCAAAAAGACAGCGTCAACCTGGTAGGCCGAAGAAGACAAGAGTGCGAGATGCCGAAGAGCTGTCAAGCTCCAGAGTTAGTAAGAGGAACTCAACTATGCGTTGTGGTATATGTCGGCAGCAGGGGCATAATACTCGCACTTGTCCTAACTAGGAATCAACTTCAGACACTGTTTCGCAAGACACATTCATGGGCTTCAAGACATTTGACGGAACGCAGGAATCTTCGACGCGTGGCCGAGGAATAAATTTGTAATTTTTTTTAATATACCATTTATTATTTTGTTGTAATTCATTTATTCTTTAATTATTAATTCATTTAAATAAGAGTTTCTTTTTAATTTATTCAATTCAAGTATTTAAATTATTATTTCTAAAATGTGATTGAATTTGTAATTATTTATTTAAATTTAGTATTCACAAAATTTTCATCACAAAACAAAACTACACTAGTGGGTCATCATCATCGTCTTCGTCGAGGCTAAGGTGGTCCATCAAATTCTTGACACTTGCATCCAGTTCATCGACTCTGCCTATCAGGTGCTGGATGTCCCGCTGCTGGCTCTGTTGTATCTTCAGTATCTGATACATTTGTTGGTACTGCGTATGTTGCGTCTACTGCTATTGCGTCTGCTGCATCTGAGCCATCTGTTGTTGGTGCGTCTGTTGCATCTGATACAGTTGCTGCAGATACTGCCTTGTGCCCCATCCACTAGTCTCATCTGCCTCCTGGGGGGCTAATGACGGCGATGTGGGCTCCTCCATTGGCACTTCTCGAGAGGTGGATGCTATCTGATCGCTTTTCAGCACCAAAGTGCCATTGACTTCCATGAAGCCCATTTTCATCAGATGCGATGTGTTGAATACGTCGGTTGGCCTTTGAACTGTTCTCGGCTCGCCAACTGGTATCTGAAGCCCAGCTCGATCGATGATCCTCATAATCAATGCCCGTATGGGAGATTCACCTTGGGTGCCCGCCTGACCTCACGCACGTGACTTAAAATCAAGAAGCTGGGGTCGAAAGGCTTCCTGTTGCACAACTTCTCCATGATATAGAGGTCCATGCAGCTCACGAGATTTCGATATCCCTCTCACGGTAGAAAGGTGCGGGCTAGCATGTTGCGAAGAATCCGACTTCTAATATTCAGTTCTCTGGTTCGTGGCTTGACGAACACCTCGATGTTGGAATTGATATGAATTCCCCGTAAGAACTCTACTTCATCGGGCAATGTGACAAAAGGGGGGTCTTGGGAAGCATGGTAACATTGCTCCGCCCCTTCTATGGCAAACCCCAGCACTGAGTTCACTAGCTCTGGACGTATCATAAACTCCCGACCAAGGACATACGTCTTCAAACTAGTCAAAACTCCATTTCTTCTGGACGCTGTCAAGTTCGCGTAGAACAAGCAAACTATTCTTTCGCAAAAATCGCCACTGAATACATTGACCCCACCTAGGTCGATGGCGTCAAACAGATCTTTGATCCCATACGACTCCCAACCTGTAAAGTTAAAAGTCATACCATGACTAACTGAGCGTTTGCACAAATCTCGCTCAAATTTCTCTTTACACTCTTGATTCTGAAATTCCATGGCAGTAGTCCAGCTAACCAATCTACTTAATTCAGCATCCATCGTTGTTGTTAAAAAAAAAATAAAGTCAATAAAATACAATATTTAACTAAAAAAAGAAAAAAAAAACTCAGTATATACCCTATCATAAATAGCGGTGGCATTGCGCTTCACGTACTGATATAACCCATGGCGCATAACGACCCTTGCAAGTTTCTCGGTGCTGATACTAGTAGCCCTAAACGTAGTGAGGTGCTAATAGATAAATATCTGGTTAGAGCTGCTAATATCAGCACCGAGAAACTTGCAAGGGTCGCGGTGTGACGACTCGTCTTTCAACGGACTGATAAGGAACCACCCATTCTCCGCGGATCCTGGGGCTGACCTGGGCCGGAGGTGGGTAAAGCTCCGCGGATCCTGGGGCTGACCTGGGCCGGAGTGGTTTCTCCGTTGAAGCAGGGGCTGTTACGAACCCACAGCGCTTGGGGAAGTACATGAAAATGAAACATATGTAAGAGATCCCTCCCAACATAGTAAGACGCGTTTTGGAGCACGATTGGCAACGGATCCCATAAGAACTCCGAAGTTAAGCGTGCTTCGGCGAGAGTAATTTCAGGTTGGGTGACCTTCCGGGAAGTGCTCGCCAAACAAAGCCGTGAGGGGAGGATATTGGGCTGCGGCCCAATCCCCGGAGCGGACAATATCTTGCTGGGATGAGGGGTCGTTACAAATGGTATCAGAGCCTGTACCCAACCGGAAATGTGGCCAACGAGGACGTTGGGCCCCCGAGGGGGGGTGATTGTGACGACTCGTCTTTCAACGGACTGATAAGGAACCACCCATTCTCCGCGGATCCTGGGGCTGACCTGGGCCGGAGGTGGGTAAAGCTCCGCGGATCCTGGGGCTGACCTGGGCCGGAGTGGTTTCTCCGTTGAAGCAGGGGCCGTTACGAACCCACATCGCTTGGGGAAGTACATGAAAATGAAACATATGTAAGAGATCCCTCCCAACATAGTAAGACGCGTTTTGGAGCACGATTGGCAACGGATCCCATAAGAACTCCGAAGTTAAGCGTGCTTCGGCGAGAGTAATTTCAGGTTGGGTGACCTTCCGGGAAGTGCTCGCCAAACAAAGCCGTGAGGGGAGGATATTGGGCTGCGGCCCAATCCCCAGAGCGGACAATATCTTGCTGGGATGAGGGGTCGTTACACGCGGTGCGCCATGGTTTATATCAGTACGTGAAGCGCAATGCTGCCGCTCTTGATGATAGGATATTTACTGAGTTTTTTTTTTTAAATAACAGAAAAATAGATAAATTTATAATAGATAAATTTCGTAAAAAAAATAATAGTAACAGACTCCATACCTAAAATGTGAACGCAGAGTAATATCGCCAGAGAGTAAAAATTAGTGCATTACATGAAGCAAAATATTAAATCATTAACAAATAGAAAATTAAAATATCCATATTATTTTAAATTTCAGAAATAATTGAAAAAAAATAAAAATAAAAACTTCATACCTAGGTCTTGAACGCTGAAAATATTGCCGAAAAGAAGGAATTAATAGAGAGAGTTGTTTGAAAAGTTTTTTGGTGTGAGTTGAAGAATGGGGAGAGTGGGTTTAAATAAAGGTATAGAGGCTGGCCGGTCCAGTTGGACCAGCCGACCTCCATATAATAAGACAAAACCTGTGACTAAGTCATCGGTTTTGGAATTTTCCTCGGAGGCCGGCTGGTTCAGTTGAACTGGCCGGCCTCTGCTCCTTTAATTTTTTTAAAATAAAAAATTGGAGGCCGGCCGGTCCAACTAGACCAGCCGGCCTCCTCTTGGCGGCCACTGACCAGTCCGGATTAAAAGATTTATTTCGCCTATTTTTGAAACTTTGAGGTTTTTTTTGTTGAACAGTAATTTTTAAGGTTTTTTTTTTCAAAAAAACCTAAATTTAAATGTTTTTTTTTTTAAACCCTAAATTTTATGTTGAGGGTACATGTATTTCTATTACCTTAAAATTCATAAATAAAGTAGTAGAATGATGTAAGATTATCATTATTGCACCCTGGCTTACATATATTAGCGAGGATCATTTTTGTAACGTCCCTATAACTGTACCCGTATTTCCCGTACTATTTTTTTTTTTTTTTTAATCCTAATATCTTTAACTAAACTCTAGGCGGAACCTAAACCGAAATCGAAACCAGAATCGAAATCGAAATTGAAATCTAACTATAAAATCATTTAAAACAATTAAATAAAACTATATTAAAACTAATTTAAATTAAAATAAAAGGGGAGGGCAGAATTGACATTCTGCCCGAGAAAGAGAGCAGCGCCCGATCGCTGGTGCGCGCGGCGCCTGATCGCTGGCAGCGATCGCGCGCGCAGCGCCCGATCGCTGGCAGCGATCGCGCGCGCAGCGTCCGATCGCTGGCAGCTATCGCGGCCTTCGCGCTCGATCGCTGACCTTCGCTTCTCTGCTTCTTTCTCTCCATGCTTTCTATACTTATGCTCTCTGAAATCTCAAGTTCCAGAGAGCAACACAATTCATCACAACTCTCTGGAATCGATTCCAGAGAGCAACCTCATCTGATTGATACTAAATTTTCATCAATAACCACAATGAACTCGACCCAAAATACATCCTACACTCAACCAACTTGCAGCGGACTTTGCGAAATCCAACTGCATGGATAGCTCTAAAAACCGAGCCTATCCGTAACCAATCAAAACCTTTCTATAACGTTAAATAAAGCTTGAAACCAAAACGTTTTACCAATCAGTTTACAAAAACCTTAAAAACATCAGTAAGTAACCCTAACGTCTATCAGAACCAAGCATCCTATAATTTCTATACAAATTAACCAATACATCCCAAAATATCCCAAAAACCCTCAAAACTCTGTACATACTTCCCCACGGGTCAGGTAAGCCTCGACTGCGCCAGCACACCACCGCAGCCATCCTCTGTCAACTGAATCATGCCTCAGGTGGAGGGACATCGTCCTCACCTGGTACCTCGAAGTCTATGTCACCTACACCATACAATATACACTATGAGATAAAATCCCAGTAAGCTCTACGTAAATGCGATGCATGCTGTGCTATGAGTTCATTAAACCATGCTTTATCTTTTATCTTACTATGCAATGCACTATAGGTGTCACCGAGATCCTATACCTTCTAACCGGAGAGAGCTCATCCAGCAGGCGGACTACTCTTTCCAGCTAGAAGAGGGGGGTACACGCCTACAACACGTACAGTCGTGCCTGAGCTCCACCTCGCGTGACCTGTATGCCCGAAGGCCTGTATGCCCGAAGGCCAATGCTATGCTTTACGTTCTCTTTAAATCTCTGTGCGGAAATTTATTTTCATGCTTTTCTTTAAAACAAGTGATGCGTGAACAGTTCTCTATCATAAAGTAAACAAGCAATAACATGGACCATCAAGACTGTAAAAGCATAAACTATAAACTCCTAAGACCTAGCTACCCAAACCGAGCAAAACTAACTAAAGGCATCTTCAAAACTCCTCGAGACGACATTCGACGTACGGTGTAGGCCAATCGGCCAAAGAAGATCACGAGAACTTACCTCGTGTCCAAAGCAGCTCAAGCTCCGTCCACGAGCGCTGTTTCACCTAAGCAATTTACAAGGATTGACGTTAAAACAAGTTTAAGTTAATAAACTTCCAAATTGTCAAAACCTTAACTAAAGGGCTTTCTAAAATTCTAATCCATTTCATCGAGCTATTTATTCGAGAAATTTACGCTCGGCACCTAAATTCTCAAATTACGAACTTTTCTGAAAATCCTAAAATTCTCGGATTTTAAACTTTTTCACGAATTGATCCAACTTCGTCCAATAACGTCCAATACGTTTAATATACACTTAATCACAGCTAATCTATTAATTACGAACCCTAATTCGCGTTTTTAACGAAAATAAATCGAAACCCTAATTACCTAAAACGCTACGGAACTAAAGATTTAACGTTCGAAAACTGTAGAGACATACCGAGAACGTCGATTGGAGGAAGAAACGTGAAGGAAACGAAACGAACGGAGGTCGGATCGGAGTCGGATCGTGAGAAGTCGCGCGGCTGGCAGAGAGGGTTCGCGAGTTCCAGAGAAGAAAAGAAGAAGAATGAAGAAGAAGAGGAATTTGGTTATTTTTATAAAAATTGATTTGGTAAATTACCAAATTGCCCTTCTTTAGTTTTTATATAGATTTCTTCTTTCGGTTCGTTAATCGTCTAGCTATTCGGTTTCACCAAATCTCCTTAATTCACTAACAAGTCCAACTTATTATTTGGGATTTAACAGAACTGTCCGTTTGCAATTTGGACCTCGTTTACTATTTTTACTGAAACGTCATTTACATTACGATAAAGGTAATTACTCGGAATATAGCGTTTAATCTCCAAAAATTCCCATAATTTCCTTAAAATTCCTATTAATCGTTAGGATCGTAATGACGCTTTCTTTTCGTGAAACGGACCTGATTGACATAATTACCAAAAATGCCATTATATAACAAAATAACAATATAATATATTATATCCGTAATCCGTACAAGCCGGATATTACAATTTTTTTTTTCATTTATTTAATTTATTTGTATATGACTCTCTTCTACAAATAAATACATTCAGTTTTTTAATCCGCAAGTAAGTTTGTAACAATAAAAAATATCTCACCGACGATTTTGACAGAATTTAATTGGGGTAGAAGGGAAACCAACAGAAAATTTATCATCTACCTAATCCACTTACAAATTTGTCCAAAATTTAAGATTGATGTTCAGAAACTTTTCTATAAATTGTATGATCGGGGAAGGAGAAATCACCACAAAAACAAACAAACAAACAAACAAACTTACCTCGTCGAAAAACACCAACCCGACCTCCGACCGTCGCGACAACATCAGTTCGACCTTCGGCCGAATATCCTCCGACGAATATTTCTCTAGGTCGAACCCTAACCAAGTGGACGGACTTCACTCGGCCTCTGTCGACGACGACCGAACCACGATCTTCCCCCGCTCTCCCTTGGTTTCTCACTATCGCTCTTGTAACGCCTCGAGTTTTCTAAACTCAGTTCGTTACTCATAAACCCGAACATAACTAGGAAATTTTGGATCAAATTTAAAACTTCGCTCGAAAGTCAAATTTGAACGTTTGCTAAAAACACAAAAAAACTTGCAGCGGAAAATCTTTGAGCAAAGCAAAGTTAAGCAAAACTATAAAACAGTGTTCGAATAATCAGTTAAAATATTAAGAAAATAATTCGGCCGGAAGAGATGAAGGCTTAAGTGTGAAATACTTAAAGTTCATAAAAGTCAAACACGTCATCCGCTGAACTAAGTCAACGAAAAGGGCAGAAACAAAACCGAAGGTTTCCACCGATGACGTCAGCCGGATGAATCGTTCATCCAACTTCTGCCGATCACAAAACGACAAGTTTTGCTACTCGCATCTATCGATGACGTCAGCCAGATGATTCGTTCATCCAGCCTCTGCCGACCACAAGACGACAAATCTTTTACTCACGTCTTCCGAAAGAACAAACTACGTATACCGATCACAAAACGACAAAACTTCTACTACATCATCCGATAGGTTTAATACCCGACATCCACCGATCACTAAAAGACAAAACTTCTACTGAAGACATCTTCCGGTGACGTCAGTCGAATAATTCAATACTCCAACATCCGCTGGTGGACAAAACACCCAGCTTCTATCGATCGACAACATCTATCGGTAGAGAACATAACAACATTTCAACTACTTTTTTGCTATACCACACAGCTCTAACTACAGAAAGGAATTTGCTTACTTCACTGAAACCATTCAGAACCAACCCAAATCCTTACATTTACTCAAAAATCCAGTAAGAGCTAACGTTAAAACCAACAGAGTGCTATTATCAGAAGAGTCTCACCAACGTATTCAAAAAAATATTAAAACCACTTCTTTTATTAGAAAACTCAACAAAACTTAAAATGAATCATGGTTCATTAAACCTTCACTTCTATAAGCACCAGTTAAACCGCCTCATCAGTCGCCAGATCGATACACGTATGCACCCCTCCAACCTGCCTAATTCTCAGCAAGCTCGGAGAACACATCTGCTGTCTCTTCTTCACCTACATCACAAAACTCATCTATTAGCCTAATGCTAGATAAGTGAAGCAATCATGAAATGAAATGCTAAAATGTAAATCTTAATCATGCAGTTTCTACTTTCTCAGCTCAGTTGCATTCACATTCATCGTATTCTGATCTCAATATTCCATTGGGAGTGAGATCAACTCTCCCAAAGTCATAAATCTTCTTCATCAATTAAGGGGCAGATTAATTCCCTTAATAGCTATCATGATCCCCAGGTTCCCTTGGAAGTGGGATCAACTCTCCCAATTTTATAAATCCACTTCATCAATTAAGGGATAGATTAATTCCCTTAACAGCTATCATGATCCCCAGGTTCCCTTGGGAGTGAGATCAACTCTCCCAATGTTATAAATTCACTTCATCAATTAAGGGGTGGATTAATTCCCTTAACAGCTATCATAATACGTTCTGTTCATGCCTTACCATACATTCCATGTAAATTCGTTTTCGTATTCTTTCAAAACATGATGCATGACCAAACTGAAAACATTCAACATGCAGAAAACCTACTGTTTTGTGATGTAGGCCCGAGGGCACAAGCACACTTCACTTACCTGGTCTCCTGGAAAAGTGCTTGGTGTTGCAAACTACCTTGGGAGCTTACTCAACCTAAAACCATGGACATATTATCGATTAGATTTTTACTGAACCTCATTCTACACTATCTAGAAGTCTAAGGAAACAAGTTTAGGAGCTTAGTTCGTTGTACATTTCCGATTATCACAAAGACTCGAACCAGTTCGCTTACAGCATTCTCGAAACTCACACTTATACTCTCCCCTAATCATCGACAGCTACCAATGCAGCAAGGAATCGAAATAGAACTCATCTAGTTTGGGAGAAAATCGAATGGAAGAATTGCCTAGAGAGCTCTGCTGCTTGAGCTGAAGACCGAGGGGAAAAATAGGGGAAATAGTGGCGCCTACAGTGTGTTAATCACAAAGCCTCTTTCCTTAACTAGGTTATCCATTATAAGTTCTCAATTTACCACTATGCCCTTACTTAGTTACTCATTAACCTAATTAATATTTCCTTCAATTTTCTCCACAACATGCTTACTGTTAAATAACGGAATAGAAATTGGTTTAATAGAACCGGGTGTTACAATCTACCCTCCTTAAAAGAATTTTGTCCCCAAATATCAGTACCTGAACAGTTCTGGATGTTGGTCCATCATGTCCTGTTGGCGTTCCCAGGTCGTTTCCTCTATATTCTAGTTGTGCCACAAGACTTTCACTAGGGGAACCTCTTTGTTGCGCAATACCTTAAGTGCATAGTCTAAGATCATTACTGGTTTCTCCTCATAGGCAAGAGTAGGATGAATTTCAATGTTCTGTTGTTCCACAACTTGAGATGGATCCTTCATGCACTTCTTTAGCATAGAATCAAACACATTTAAAACCACAATTCAACCCCAATTCTCCAGAATCAAACACTCCTATATTCACTCATCAATTTTAACAAAACCAACCACACATATCAAACCACAAACAAACCAAACACCCCTCCTATATACACCCATCAATTCTAACCCAAAACTAACCAAAACATCTCCACCAATATTTACGCTAAACAACTCTCACAAAATCAACCACACATATCAAAATCTCAACCACGAACCACACCCCGAGAACTAGGTCGAAGCGCCCCGACAAATGGCCTGCACCGGCGAGCTCCGTGTATCTCCGACTGCTTCTAGTCCTGATCCTCACTATCAAGCTCACCTGTGAACGCTCCGTCACCTACACCACAGAACACAAAACGTAAGTCTAATGCTTAGCAAGTAGGGATTTATGAATGCAAAAACACACAATGCTCAACGTCCTAACACATGCAGTTTCTAACACTCAGTTTTGCTTTACTTGCCTGCACCGAAAGGTGCCTTAGTTACCTGCACCGAAAGGTGTCTTATTGCCTGCACCGAAAGGTGCCTTATTTGCCTGCTTCGAAATGTGTCTTATTGCCTTCACCGAAAGGTGCCTTATTTGCCTGCACCGAAAGGTGCCTGCACCGAAAGGTACCTTAGTTGCCTGCACCGAAAGGTGCCTTACTCTGACCGATTATCATTCACCCTCACAATGCCACACAATGTCACTATACATACCTAGCGTACTAACCATGATGCATGCTTCAAAGAAATGCAATACCACACACCCACTCAACACAACACGAGGCAAAACAATAACTCAACGCAATACGAAGCAAAGCAATAACAAATAAACCCTACCGTTCTATGGTGTAGGCTCGAAGGCGAAAGAATAGCACCCACTACTTACGTGATTGCTCGGCTGTCTCTTGCTCACATTTACCGGTCAATTCATTCGTTCGACGACCTAAAATAATGGAAACTTAGCTTGATAAGTTATCAATACAATCTAAGGAAATTTTCTAACTAAAACTAACAATACTTAAAACACATTTCTCTCACAAAACACAAAACATGATTTTTACACAATTTTGACCGTCCAACTTCAAATGGTCATAACTTCCACGTTTTTCAACGGATTTTGACACGCCACCCCAATTCGGAAACCTCTACACGTCTACTATCCATTGAGATACTCAAATCAACCAAACAACTCACTTAGCCAATCCGAAAATCAAGGAACAGAATCGGAACACTTTTTGCATAAAAACCGATTTTGTGTATATCAATTCCAATTCCCAATCTAATCACTCCAACAACCTAAACTAACATATCCAAGTATTAAATAACCAAAAGTGGAAGAAAACCCTCAAGAATAATCAAATATTCAGACTCACCAAGTTAGGGTTTTCAAACCCTCACCAAATTCACTTAAAATCCACTAAAAGCTTCAACAAACTTTACCTAGAGTTATAAAAACCAAAACCCATGTGAATTTACCTTGAAATCACTTGAGAAATTGAAGAAATGAGGAGGAGGAAGGGCGGCTATGGAGGAGAGGGAGAGAGAGCCGATGAGGAAGAAGAAAAAATGAAAACTTAACCTTTTAATACACTTTTTCTTCTTTTTCTATTTCTATCATTATTTTATTCCCTTTAAAATTACCCTTTACTCCCTCATCTCCCCCCCCCCCCCCCCCCCCGGCAGCCAACGTGAACCACACAAAACTACTCCACTTTTCATTCTTTAAATTTGTTTGTACTTAATTCCCATTGGTTTATGAGTTTTGACTTTTCAAAGGTTTGAATTTTCAACCATGGAATTTTCAAACCTTACATAATTGCATTTGAAATTTTAATTTAATCTTCCCTTTTCTCCTCAGCAGCCAACGTGAATCATCCTTCAAACCATCCATTTCTTTTTATAATTTAATCCATTTCAAGCATTTCTATTGGTTGGTAAAACTTTGAATTTTCAACCTAACTCTTTTTTACTTTTCCACCCTTATTTCTTCTACTTGGTATCTTTGTATTATCTTTTCTTATTCATTATCTCTTAACACTAAACTCACATACAACCTAGCACGTTATTAGAATTTTTCGGGTGTTACACGAACTCTAACCGAGTGGATAGACTTCACTTGGCCTCTGTCGACGACGGCCGAACCGCGATTTTCCCCCGCTCACCCTTGGTTTCTCACTCTCGCTCTCCATCGATCTCTCTCCCTCTTTGGTTTCTACTCGTGAAGAAAAAGCCGAGGAAGAAAGAAAAAAAAGGTTTCAGGTTTATAAAATAAACCGGAACCGGTTCACTCAAATCAAACCAAACTGATTCAACCCAGGCAAAACCGGTTCAGCCCAAACAGAATCAGCCAGCCAACTCGGCCCGGTACTGTTCACCACACCCGACCCGGTATTGTTCACGCGACCCGACACGGTACTGTTCACCCGACTCGACCCAGACTGTTCACCCGAACCAAACTGATCGAAAATTGAACCGGTATGGAATTTCTGCCTAAATATTTTGAAATGGTTTATCGAAGTACGGATTAATATCAAATGTTTATTTAGGCAGAAAAAGATCCTGAAATTCCTACAAATCGACCCAACTCGAACCGATTCAACCGACAAGCACACGATATTGTTGGAATACTAGAATTTTTGGAAATTTATAAATTGGGGTGTTATAAAAAAGCATTTTGTTGAAAAGTTCAACAAAATCATTCTCTTCCTCTTATTAAAAACTCTCCAAAACAAACAAATTCCATCTAATCTCACCAAATTTTCTTTGATAAATCCCTATATTGTTCACTGAAGGTGTGAGGAATTAAGCCTTCATTACTTTCTTTTTACGATTTCAAATATTAAATTCCTAAAATTTGGTGAAAATTCTTGAACTATCACAAATTCAGTGGACATTTGTATAATTTTCCTACGAATAGCTGCTAGTGCACATTTTTATTTAAGGTAAACCAACATTTAAATTGATTTATGCAATTTACATTGCTTTATTTTCAAATATCTCTAATATGATGCGCACCCGCCGTGCAAGTACCGGCCACTAGAATTTTCTCAATACTAGTGTGTGTGCATATTGTGTGAGTCATGTCATTTATCAATTACAATAAAATACTTAAAATAACAAATTTACAGACATATACTAAAGCGAAAGTTAGTTGTTTTTAGTACTATTTCATTAAAATATTATTTCTTCTAAATTAAAAAAAAAAAAAACTAAACTAAACAAACCCATGAGTTGGAATAGTTTAACCTTGAGGGCATTACACTTGGATATCTACGTAAATATATATCATACCATAACATTTTCATAATTGTAGTCATAATCAATACAAAATAACTAGACATTAAACTCATAAATATCCACTCCTAATTATTGCAACAACAAAAGGTATTATGTCTCGGTTTTGGGGCTTAAATCATTTATTGGGGCTCGTGAAGCATTGGGTTGGATTTCAATTATAATTTTAATAACGCGGTCACACGGTTCTTTTAGCGACTATAGCATCTGTGTTAGAAAGCATGTCTACTTGTCAGGTGATCATTGGTGGGATAAACTGCCACACTCCCTCTCATCTCCTCTGACCAAATGGGCCCTAGAAAGAGCAAAACCCTAGCAAACCCAATTGATATGTTGAAGCAAATGGTAACCATTCTCATATAGATAATAAAGATTGCAGATTACATGAGTTAAAAAAGGCACAATAAGGCCAAGTTTAAAAATTATTTTACACTATCATTTAGTGAACCAGTAACCAAATTTCGAAGGCAGAAAAATAAACGATAATCAAAGTGTTACAGGGTCTACGATAAGAGAAGTAATGTAACGTTTAGTTTCTCCCGCTATGATCGTGAATCCATCTTCATCCCTGTAGTTGACATGGCTAGCCCTAGCGAGATTAACAATAGGCGACAACACAGTCATCGAGAACTTATTAGGTTTCAAACAACACTCATTTATATCCTTCCACGCATCATCTATTCGCTTCTCTAGGGCAGTGCGTGCCTCCTCCTCCGAAACTCCATACTGTTTGACGTAACATTCCATAGCGGATGCTGTGTGGCCCCGAATTTGCTCAAACTAAGAAAAAACAAGAGACCTTTAGTTTAAATTCTCTAATTTTCAATAATAATTATTTTTTTATCGATATTTTGGTTCATACCTTGTGGGAGGTGATGTCGTTCATGATCCTTCCGATGATTTCAGCCCCACAAAGAATCTTGGGCTTTGTAAATATCCAATCAAAAGCCTCGTTTGGAATGACATCTCCCATGCCAAGAAAGGCAGTGACCGAAAAAAGACGATAGCAAATGGAAGGCAAAGCAAACTCATAATACCCATCAATGGTGGGTATATGGCCTGCGTGGAACCAATTTGCTTCACCAAAGTAGGCTTTTGCTTGTGCTTTCATCTGTTGTTTTATCATTTATACCGATAAGTTGAAATCAAAATAGGTTAAATCCAATGATTCTTAGGGTTGATGCAAGAATTCGTACCCCATGTTTTGCCCTGAGCATTCGGAATGATTCACTCTCGATGTCGTTCTCTCTTTCGAAATCGGCATAAAGACACAACACTTTTTGGTAGTAAAATTTAAGGTAGTCAGGAAGTTGATCTTGAACGCTAATATCCCACCTGAAAATTAGATTATTGATGTCTAAAATAATTTCCTCATTTGTTAAAAATAATTGATGTCTAAAACAATTTCCTCATTTGTTAAAAATATAGTTGTTGGAGTTTTCTTCATGTATCGAACCTATCAATTGCGTCTGTCAGGACTCGGATTTCTTCAGGTGTGCCGTGAACGTCATATATATCATCGAGAACCGTGGCCATTTGAATGATTTTGGCCATGAACTTTCTGAGAATTGAGTATTGAGCCTCGGGACTTATAAATAAGGCCAAAAAGTAACATTCAACAATCCTATCTCTTGCAAAAGGCAGCACGCTTGGAAAGTCTAAATCCTTCCACCACCTAAAATTTACAAATTATATAGATTTATCCTTGTTCTCTTTTCAATTATTACTTTTATATAACACAAACATTAATTTGAAGTTGCAAGAAAAGAATTGTTGAATTTGTTTACCGACAGATTTCTTTAAGTTCCTGCTGGTGTAGTTTTTGAAATGTGTTATAATCGAGTTTTGCTAAGGCAAGAAGAACATCACTACGAGAGGGATCTTCCTTGTAAATCGACATGAAGTGCCTCGCTTCAAGCCTCGGCATGCCTCGTCGGAGAGGATGCTTTAGAGCATATTTCACTTCTTCGGAAAGAGGGTAGCTTAACTTACCTACAATGGTTTCCAATTTTTTTGTGGCAAAGTTAAGTGCTTTATCGAGTATATCTTCTCCATGAATACTGAAATATGCTGCTTCATACAAATTCAATAGTCCTCTCACGTCTTCACCTAGGCTTTCCTTGAATTTTCCGTCACTGTCGGTGTATTTCTTGAATATATCTGCTCAAATTGATTGACAGCAATAACAAAATCATGATCGAGATATCGATTTCCAACTAAGTTGAATTATTGTCAATACGTACCAGTTGAAGCTTTGTAACCCTGTTGTCTGAGCAATCGAAAGAGAAGAGCATCCGATGGAAGACTGTGATCATTTTCATTAGTGAAAGAGTCAACACAAGTCTTGTTAACTTGATCCAACAAGTCTTGGATTTCTGATTGGAAGTGATCTGCAACTCCTAACCGTTGGATTGAATCGATCAGGTTTAGTTTCTGTGAGGGCTTCTGGGTAGGAGCGGTCAACACGTTCTTCACGCCTTCTTTCAGGTTTTGAATTTCTTCTTCAACTTTCTGGTCTAATTTCTGCAAAGTAGATTTTAAGTAAATTAGAGAATATTAATCAAGAAGGTTAAGCATACTTTTCTCACTCAACAGATTGAAAAAGAATGCATGCAAGAGAATATTAAGATGCATACCAAGGACTCAGAATTGAAGGAAGTGAAATGATTTCCCCAGACAGTCGGAGGAAAGTCGGCGTATCGACGATGGTTCTGCGATTTTCCATAGTTTTCAGAAATAAGAAGCTGAGGGGCCATGGTTTTGTGGGAAGGAAGGCGAAGGTCTTGAGAGAGAAATAGGGTTAATCTCTTGAAGAACACACTATCTCTGTTACTCTCTCAAGGGATTGATGTTTTGTGGGAGCATATTCGTCTGCTATTTATAGAGAAACTTCAAGCTCGTGCCCATCGTGCATGAAAATATCAAACAAGTATTAATATTTAATAAATTCAATAATTTCATTAAAAAATCATGAAAAAAATTAACCATGGAAAAATCATGCAGAATATCGTTTCTATTCATGAAAAAATTAATCATGCAGAATATCTTTTCTATTCATGAAAAAATTAAGGAAAATTACCAAAAATGACCACGAACTATGAGTTTTTTTCGATTCCAACCACAAATAAATTTTTTTAACCAATCAAACCATAACGTATTGAAAACATGCCAATTATGACCACGCCGGACGGACGCTAAAAAACATCGTCCGTCCGGATACTGTTCACGTAAACAGTAACCGTTTATATATTTTTTTTCGCTGTTTTATAAATTAATTTTTAAAAACTACTAAACGATATTGGATTTACTTAAAATTTTTATCACATATTTACCACGTTATGAGAAGATAATCTGAAAATTTTCGTGATTTTACAATACTTACATGATTTATTATAATTTGTTTACGTATGTTTTATAAAATAATTCACTAAAATTACAATAAAGCGTACAAGTGTTAGAAAATCACGAAACTTTTCAGATTATCTTCTCATAACGTGGTGAATATGTGATAAAAATTTTAAATAAATCCAATATCGTTTAGTATTTTTTAAAAATTAATTTATAAAACAAAAAAAAACGTAAATGAGTACTGTTCACGTGAACAGTACCCATCCAGACGCTAAAAACAGCTTCCGGCCAGTACTGTTCACATGAACAGTACCCCCGGACGGATTCTAAAAACAGAATCCGGACGGGTACTATTCACGTGGACAGTACATGTTTACGTTTTTTTTTTCACTATTTTATAAATTAATTTTTAAAAAATAATAAACGATATTGGATTTACTTAAAATTTTTATCACATATTCACCACGTTATGAGAAGATAATCTAAAAAGTTTCGTGATTTTCTAACACTTGTACCATTTATTATAATTTTAGTGAATTATTTTATAAAACATACGTAAAACAATTATAATAAATCATGTAAGTATTGTAAAATCACGAAAATTTTCGGATTATCTTCTCATAATGTGGTGAATATGTGATAAAAATTTTAAGTAAATCCAATATCGTTTAGTAGTTTTTAAAAATTAATTTATAAAACAGTAAAAAAAAAATGTAAACAGTTACTGTTTACGTGAACAGTAGCGTCCGTCCGGCGTGGTCATAATTGACATGTTTTTAATACGTTATGGTTTGAATGGTTAAAAAAATTTATTTGTGATTGGAATTGAAAAAAATTCATAATTTGTGGTCGTTTTTAGTAATTTTTTTAATTTTTATTTTTGAGAATATTATGAATTTGCCGAGTGAAGGAGTTAAGTAGAAGGTGGGACAATGATGTCGCGGTTTGCCTTCTTCTTGTCCTATAGTATTATAAAAAATAAAAGACGCCATTTTTAACTTTATTGTGTTGTATAAATATATGTATTTAAATTTGAGTTCATAATTTCTATTAATCAATATTTTTATTTTGATTAAACAAAACAGCATTTTATATTTTTAAATGCTGGTTTTCATTTAAGAAAATATATTATTGCTGGCTTTTGAAGCATTATCGGTGGGGTTCTGTTGTTATCATGACGAGGGACCTATTTCAATAATTTCAATTGAAATTAATCAATGCTTCTTGTTATTGTTGACTTTTGAAGCATGTGGGTTCTTTCATTATGATGATGGATCTATTTGATTAATTTCAACTGAAATTAATCAATGCTTTTTATTATTGTTGGCTTTTGAAGCATTTGGGACAATGGACCTATTTCATTAATTTCAATTGAAACTAATCAACGCAGAAAGAAAAATTTCTTATTATTACTGGCTTCTGAAGCATGTGGTTCTTTCATTGTCACGAGTGACTTATTTCATTAATTTTAATTGAAATTGAGAGAAAAATTTCTTCCACGTTCTCCACGCCTACCTCTTTGGGTTAACACTTCTTAGGGCCCATTTGGTTAGAGAAGATGTGAGGGGGAGTACCAATGATCACCTGCATAATTTTTTTCGTATCGGGGGAGACACGTAGACATGCTTTCTAACTGAGATCTTATAGCCGCTGACGGTATTGAATTCTACCCAATTCAAGTGAGAAGCCAAGTTCAATTGTATCTAGCAACTCCGACCAAAACGTAACAAAGTATGCTGTATTAAACTTTTAACTTTACACTAAGTTTTATTTTATAACTTCTTCAATAATTAATAAATAAAAATATATAAATAAAATGTTAATTACATTTATCAATTATTCAATGGAGTACTTTAAGACTTAAAAATGGTTTGCGTGCCTTTGAAATATTGTAAGTGCTATTATTAAAGAGTGAATAAATCAACTGCGTTCAATGGAATGCTTTGCAACGCACATCCTAATTCATTGTCCTTCCATTTTGTTTGATACTAAAATATAATTGGTGTTACGAATATGTACTTAACTTCAATTACTTGACCCTTCGACTTTGTATTAACCTTTTTTTTTCTGTCAAAAATTAGTAAAAATTTTGATCAATTACCATCTACGTCTCGTATGATCAATATTATTTTTTATTTTTTAATAAATGTGAAATCAAAATAGTCATAGCCACCATTTTGAAAGATATCTTGTTATCAATGCTTCGATCAGACTATCAACCATCCCAAACATGTAGATCTGAAATAGATATGAAGAGAAGAGACGAAGGTCGTTACTGAGAAGAGGGAGAGAAATAGTGAAGATTTTTGGAGGGAGAGAAAAGAAGACTATGAGAGAAAAATAAGTGTGATATTTTTGTACACATTGAGAATCTAAAAGTGATGATTTTTCTTAGTGAATAATTTCTAGAATATTTGATATCTAGAAAAATATTGTAAATCCTATTTTTCATAGTGAAATCTTTCTAGACTCGGTTCCTATGATTTTTAACCGATTTGGGTTTCCACGTAAAATTCTCAGTGTTCATTTTAGTCATTATTTATCTTACTTCTTGACCGTTATAATTTTATGGCTTGCGAAAATATTCCTGGTATTTTTTGAATCGTATCTGCTATCGTTTCTCGTACCGCTTATTTAGTGGTGTAATTGTACTGTGTAAATAAGTTTTTTTTAAGGAAACTGAGTTTTAAGTGGGACAGGTTGTGACCCCTCTAGCATTTTCTGAGAGCTTACTTGGAAAGATAATTATGTCTAGGAGATTGTCCAGTACAATCTTTTCTAGAAATTATTATGATCATTACTCTGCACGTCTTACAGAGGTGGTATTATTATTGTTCCCACAAATTTCATTATTTTCTTAACAAGAGGTATCAGAGCCTCGTTATTATGGCGGGAAAATTGAA